>JAHWFP010209176.1:230278-287659 GCA_023313725.1 Lithobius niger | reverse complement strand
AAATAAGGGAAGGTTACAAGTGCTGTTGCAAGATTCTCGGAGTCTGCACAACCATAAAATTCTATTAATTTTTTCGATTGCTGATAAAGCTTAATGATAGTTCTTTTTCTGAAATTGAAACAAATACGGCAATCGCCTGGAGATTGCTGCACGCATTTTTTTGAAGCTGACTAGGTAGCTCTCCGAGTGCTAATCAGCCTGTTAGCTGTTTCTTTAGGTTTGCAGATTTTTTCCCTAATAGTAATATCTTTTTACTTCTAGCAAACAAATTTAGATTCAGTTGTGTCCTGTGTATTTTATAAGACTCGGCCGATACCAACTTTCACCAATCCGATCTGAAACCGATACGGTCCGATGATTCTTCACCGATACCGTTACTTCAATGCCCACTTGCCGTAAAGTTAATGTTCTTTTCCATATTCAGAAAGAAAATTTGATGAAAAATTCCCAATCTCAAAGCTCTAAGAGCAAGCTTTTTGCAGTAAAGTGCGTTTTTTGAAACCTTTTTTCTGGTTTTTGTTAAATAATTGAGAAGACTGAAGCTATCACTCTGAAATTGGCACCATTGGAAAGCTCTATAAAAAAATGGTTCGAGTGGTATATTGGAACATCAAAAACGGTCAATTTTTGGCACAAATGTCGCAAAAACCAAAATTTACCAAAACATCCGATACCGATGCCAATAACAGTATCGGCTGAGCCTTAGTATTTTACCTTACTGGCAATTTAAAAAAGTTTGTTTTGGCTTTGTTTCAGCTATTTGTGAAGCTGTTTGCTTACTACTGCATTATTCTTTTTTTTCCAGCTTCAGCTAAACAAACTATAGAACCTGACACTATTTCTACCTTAAGGGGTAATGACAACGCTGAAGAGTTGCCATCTGCCGATATAAGCAGTAGCGGTGAGGGCAATAAAGAAGTTGCGAAAGCAGCATTAGAAGAG
Organism: Lithobius niger; assembly: GCA_023313725.1. Taxonomy (NCBI): domain Eukaryota; kingdom Metazoa; phylum Arthropoda; class Chilopoda; order Lithobiomorpha; family Lithobiidae; genus Lithobius; species Lithobius niger. Next base: position 286,717 of record JAHWFP010209176.1, on the reverse strand, counting down.
GAGTCGTGTTTGCCGAAAAAGTCCTCCGCAACAAGCCAACTAAAATGTATTGGTGTTTTACCAGGTTTAGGTGTTTACGATAATTCCGATAGCAGTGATTCTGAAAATTCGTCCAACAGTGAAACAGAGTACGCAGAATATGACCCTAAATGTCGCCTACGCCTTGATTTGTTGGGACGCCCCCGGCTCCAAAATATTGAGTAAAATGTTGTACAGTAAATAAGTATAGATTTTTGCATTAAACAAAAGAATTCAGTGCTCTTAAAATGTTAGATATCCATTAGTAATCAGTCTAATTTTGAGTAGCATAGTGTTGCATTTTGTTGTTAAACTGTGATGTACAGTTTCGTACATTTAATCCCCTCGTTCTGCGACTCCTAATAATTTTTAAATCAGTTGCCACATTGTGATGCCCTTGATACAAATGTGTATTGCTTCTGTATTGTATTATAAATGCATTTTTTTTTTCAATGTTTATTTGCAGTTCTTTTTTGGTAAATTTTGACTCTACACTTACGGAACTGTCTTTTTATTTTTGTATGGGTCATCAGAATTCATCACTTGGTCAGGTTCCCACTAGCCTGGAGAACCTGGAACATTTCTCTGATTTTTCCTGAATGACTGGAAAATTCCCCCAAAAATTCTGATTTTTTCCTGGGAGTCTCGGTGGGAAAACAAGAAACAAAGCTACACTTTCATCGGCCTAGGTTTAAGTGCATTGAACACATTATGGTAGTACATTGCATTTACAAAAATGTTATCTTTGTATTTCTGTACCGGTATTCAAAAGTACTACCTAAAATTATGGTAAATAACCTGGAAATGTAAAAGCGGGAAAATGCCAAGAAATTTATTAAGGATTATTTTGTGCTAAAATGCTGATTCCGATGTTGAAAAAACTTGGGCCAGTATTAGATTCTGATACCTAGTGGTCTGACGTTTAACTCCTTAAGCACTTACGCCGCCATATAAAATCGTTCGTTGTAGACATTGGATGTTGTGGTACTGCCTAGCAATGGAATGCTCCAAATAAAATAAAAAATAAAGTCAGTAAGGTCACTTTTCAATATGTGTAGCATAACCAACCATATTTCATCACTTACTGAACAAAAAATCATGTTAATGCACAATAAATGCAAGTTTAAACAAGGAAAGCTTCCCATTTGGCTTAAGTCAATGAAATTGCTTGGGCCAAAGAGAAGCAGCCGCGCAATTTTCGACTGGCGTTTAAAGGGTTAAGAAAGTAAATTAAAACTTAATTTTCTTCTTCATGGAGTCAAAAATAATTACGATCATTTCACAAATAAAACCTAAAATTTAGCTTCCAGAAATTGTAGTAAAGTTGTGGGTTTCCTGTTAAGAAATCGAGCGAACTGTTTCACTTTTCGTGTACAGGCTAATAAGTGCGAGCTACAGCACACCAATGTTGAGTGCACACTACTCTCTCCTAACCAAGATGTGACCAATGGATGTATGCTTTTGTATTCCTTGTTAGCTAGTCCGCTAGTGGCTTGAATGTCACGACATTTACCGATGCAATAACGAGTCGATCCTAATGACTACCCGTCCTGAGACACGATTCATTTGGGACTGGCAATTCACTCGATAGGAGATTCGTCGCGAGGCTTGGAAGAGTGATGGCATCGCTTAGCGTCTACACATGCCTCCCAAGATATAATTTTTAGAGTTCAGACAAAATCACAAACTAAAACGGTATTCATGCCAACAGTTAAAAATACTAACGAGCTTGTAAGATTTTCTTGTTATTCAGTAGTTGAAACTGGAAATTAATTATGACACCCCCCCCCCCCCCCCCCATCCCTTACACAACGCATATAGTTCCCTCGACGTAGGCCTATCCGTACAGGCATTTTTTGATGAGTAAATTAATTGATAAAATTTCGATTTACTGTTATTTACTAGAAAGCCGTTGACAATGTGTGCTCCCCCTGTAATTTATTCCTAGTGCCGCTACTGGGGAAGCCTAGTGGTGGCAATGCGACATGGCTTTCTTAAGGAAAGTTTGCTCTTTCAACACCGTCTGAGGATCTGGGTTTAAAGTTGTAAGATCCCAAGGTGGAGAAGTACTCATTAGTTGGTCTGCTGGGAACACCAGACATTATCCCGATAAGATGATGCAGAGGACTCGGTTGTTTTGTAAGCTCTTGCAAAGTTAATAGCTGCCTCACGAGACATCCACCAATGTAGCTTGGATGTCTGCTGGCTAACACCTTTTGTCCCCTCCCTGACACATCGTTAGTTCGTTACTTAACAGTGAATTTCAGCTTCTTATAGCAGTTACGAAAATACCTTGCCTCTTTCTCTATGGCAAAGAGCCACGAAACGACTGGTTCTGAACATAATTGATCCATTTCTTATTTGGTCAGGTTCGTGGTAGACACTTCTGCAGGACTTTCCGAGTGCTGCTATTTTTTACGCAAAAAAAAAAACAAAAAACTATTCAAAGACTCAAGTTTTTGTCACACATACAAAACTTGAGTCTTTGAATAGTTTCGGCTGTGCAGAAAAGCACAGGACATAAAGAGATCATTTATGATAATTCAAAATTAACTTGAAAATAGTATCCCTTCAGTGAAGCTTGCAGATTGCTATCCATGCGACCTTCAAATTGCTAAAGGGCAGTTCGAACGTCTTCGCATGAGCACCTTGTAGCTTCAGTATTTTAAACGACTGGTCACTGGAAATATCAGTCTCGTAGGACCTCGTTACATGCAGGTGCCACACCATAATTATAACAGTCTAGGATTGAAGCAGCGCACACCCCATCCATTGAGTGCTTGTATTGCTGATGTGGAAAGATGATAAGACTTTGGAACATTTTAAAACTGTGAATCTAATGGTGTACTTCCAGGATGAAACGGGCTTCGTCAAAAGAGAGAGTTTAGGGAGCTTTCTAGAAGTAATGGTTCAATTTTTGACACTGAAAGTGGCTACTGGAGCTAGGAGAGCTTTCAGGATAAGTGCTAACACGTTCATGAAAGACCCTATCTGGAATACTCATGATTAATCGCGGGCTTGCGGGACAGGCACTAGAAAAGGAGTTTGTGTTCAAGGCATTTCAAACCCTCTCATTGCTTGAGGAACGGCCAAATCGTAAAGAGAGGTAGGGCCGAACGACAACGTACGAGCAAGCACGACCGAAGAAGTGACCAGGACCCTTATCTGCTGTGGCAACAAAGCTTTCGCTTTTGACACGTACCAAGCCAAAGCCATGGTGCTAGAAGGGAAGAGTGACAACTTTGTTAAGTGAATCCCATCGGAAATTTCTAGGTTCTTTTACATGCCACAATTGACATGAGCACGAGATATCACAGAGCCCTTCTATTCTAAAAAATGCCACGGGTGGTCGAGTCTGGATTCGAACCCGGGACCTATGGAGACGTGACGGTCATGCTAACCATCAGGACACCTAGCCCCATGCTGTGGCTACGAAGCAGGCACAGGTGAGTGTTGACGTCATGAAGAGGAATCTGACTGGCGTTTCCTAGCCGAGGGTAGGGGAGATATTGACTTGAGGGAGGAGGGATACCAGCCCACAACCTGGTACGAACTAGGAAGTGTTTAGGCCCAAAAAGCTTCCTGCTAAAATCACAGAAATGGAAATTTGTTATGTCGTTGAAACAAATTGTTAGTCAATTGTTTTCCTTATGTCCTCGACGGGACTCCATAGTTCATTATACGGGAGTACCTCACCACTGCATGGCAGCAAACTCCCGGTTAATTGGAGCGGAGCTCCTTGTGCAATGACTCATTGGGGTTTCTTCGAAATATTCACCAACGACAGCAACGTGTAATCTCACAGCATGGAAATCGGTCAATGTCTTTGCCACAGCATCACGCCAAAACTCGTGAACCGAGTTTGATGACATTTTATGTGCTGTCCAAGTACAACTCGTAGTGTGTTTTTTACTTTTTTTTTTCTTTCAGATAAAAAATCTGGTATATTTTGGGCCGGAAATAAAAGTAAAACAATCGGAAATTGTTAGAATCCACTTGTTACAAATCGTTTTTGTTGTGTGTTAATTCTAATAGCGTAAAGTGAACCATCATTTTACTTTGAACCATAATCATTACATCAAAAATATAAAATCAGATATACTCTATTCAGCAAATTTTCGGTAGGCTTAATGGTATGTTTGGTGTTAACTACGGTCACGCTCTTGCTTCTTTCTTGCATTGTTGCTTGTGCACTCTGTATTTACCTAGTGCCACCTGGTACAGAGCACATAATCGAATGGGACCAAAACACAATCTCCATATCCAGTGGACTTGCACCAATGTTCAAGTTAACCTCTGCCATTATCCCCAAAATGGACGATGCATTCCGACCCGCTCATCGGTCACCACCCGGCCCCGTCTCTCCTCCGTGTTTTTCGTTCCCATCGTCAGACCAGCACCTTCATCAAGCTATCAGTATCTATCTCCAAGACAGACACCTTTGTCGGGCCTTTCGGCCGAGTGGCACCATTCATCTGACAGGATTCCTAGACAACCAGTGACACTTTGAGTCTCCGTTTGGTCAAAGCAACCTCTTTAAAGAAGTCAGCATCCAAGTATAGCAAAGATTCCTCCATCTTGGATCAAAAAAAGTACATCAAATTTGTAGAACCTGTGGATGAACGGGACGACGACTACTAACACTGGGGACTTCAATTTCATGGACATCATTGAACCCCTTCCGTTCGACAATGTGTAAACCGATTTTTGTCTTCGTCCTCATGGAGCATCGACCAGCACTTCTAAAAATTGAGGACTTTGAACAGTGACTTCGTTTGCCGACCTTGACAAGCAAGCCCCAGTAAAGAAGGCCCTTCCCCAGTCCACTCTTGTTGTACGTTCTTTACTAAGACATGATGGTCTCTTGCTTGGAAAAAAAGAGACCTAATTGCGCTCGACCCTCCCGCTAAAGGATCGGACAGTTTTTTTTTTATGTTAGAGACAAAGCTTCATGTCCTGCCCAGCTTGCCTCCTTTGATGAGGCCACCTTCGTCCCAGATTCTGATCCCATCGGTTTTGGCTCCAGCCTAAAACATCCCCAAGCAGCTTCCTATATCTTGTTGAAACTTCGAAAAACGTCCAACAGATGGGGATCAGAGTGACGTTCAGCGCCGATCTCTTGTAGACCGCCACGTCTGCCTGTTAGGAAGACACGACTTATCCTACTTGTACTATGGATGCAGCAATCTAGAACTCGAAGATGTGTCGTCCTTCTCAAGAAAGATGCAGAATGCTTTGCTGATGCTCTCCATTGGCAGACCAGAGGAGCGTTTAACTGCATGCTTCATCGCTGTGATGACTTCCTAGCCTCAGCTACTGGTGTTCACCAAACAAAAATCCAGGAGCTTAGAATAATCCCTTTTCATGAGGCCACCACCCTCATCAAAGGAGTGGTTCTCAAGACTGCCCTGTCTTTGAACACCGAGTTCAAGCAGGTTCCCACACCACAAGTCCAACCAAAGAAGAAGCAACAGCAGCACCAACAACAACAAAATTGACCGATGTAACTCAGGTTGCAAAGAAACACGCTGTTGCATGTACTAATTGCGTTGGTCGTGCGAGATGTCGCGTCATAATCCCCTGATCTAGCTTAATCGTAGACTATTGCCTGTACAAATCGCATTCAAATGACGCTTCAGGCAGTAAACTAAACATCTGAGGAAACCATGCTGTTTGGTCTCTGAGGGAAACTGGGGGAACAGGAGGCTAATACTGCAAACGAATCGACTATTGACCAATCAGCAACGAGATAGAAACAGGGGGTGGGGGTATTATTTCCATTAATTCGTGTGTCAGGTGGATGAATTTATGTTGCGTTTGTTCTAGGATGAAATGGGGCATTTGAGGAAGGAAGGATTCGATATTAGAATTCTAGTAGATTTTAAGTGGGGGTCGTGGAATGGGGAGGTGTTGATAATTGTAATGGAAAGTGGAAAGCTGGCTTGGAAGTTTGTAACAGGTGATGGGATTGTACTGGTGTATCAGGGTAACAGTAAGAAGATAGCCTTTATTTGGGTGGAGTGGTGAGCTTATGTCTGCTGTTCTTTGATTTTGTTTTCTGGGAAGATGATGGGGGAGAAATGAAATATTTTTGGGTGTTGATGGATTTTATGGTACTGATTCAGACCACTAGTGTGGGGCGAGTGGACAGGAAAGGGGAGGTGTGGAGAAAAATCAAGGCAGATGGCACAACGGGTTAGGATGGAGTTTCGTAGACAGTAAAGCTGGAGGGGTATTGTGATGCAGTCGTAGAGAATGTCGAATGTTGAGGAGTGGGATGATAGAGAGGTGAAGCAGGCTGTTAAGTGTCACAAATAGGCATGTAGTAGTGTTAGGTAGGAAGAGCCATAAAGAGGTTACTAGAAGATGGAATGAATACTTGGCTTTGAAGAAAGTTGCCACGAAGGAGTTGTGAAAGAATATTAAAGAGTGTAACCAGAGACTGGCAAGGGAGGGATAGAAGCTCGGGTGAGAGTATTAAGTTAAGGATAAGACTTATGAACTGGACAGAAAAGTGTGGTGGGGGGGGGGGGGTAACAAACTTCTTGATGCTTGGGGGGGGGGGGTGTATTCCAGGGAAGTATGACAAGGGTGAAGAGTTGTTAAGGACAGCAGGGATCGGGGGAAGTGTATGAGAGCGGATTGGTGAGAGCTATTTCAATGGGATAGTTGGAGGTCTGAAGGCAGTGAAAGTTGGGAAAGTGATAGGAGAGGATGAGATTGTGGGAGAGATGTTAAAAGAGCTTGGTAGAAAATATATGAAGAAATTCTTGCACAAGGTGAATAAGGTGCTAGAAAGTGGAGGTGCTGGGTGTATTGACAGTAATGACGCCTTAATAAAGGAAAAAGTTGGTGTTGTCCTTGGTAACTATCAACCAGTTGCTATTATGAATGCTGGCCGTAAAGCTTTCACGAAGATTATAACTGGCCGTTTGAGAGAGGAGGTAAAGAGTCAGGAGGAGTTGGGAAATGTTCAAAATGAGTGTCAAAAGAGTAGTAGGCTGAAGACAATGTTTTCACTTTACTATGGCAATGATGTAGCCAGAAAAGAAGGAAGAAGGGTGTGGGTGGCATTGCTGGACACTGCAAAGGCGTATGATGGAGTGAAATGGGAACTTCTGTGGGATGCCCTTAAGAAGATGTGGATTGGGGGAGGGTTTGTTAGTTTGTTCAGGAAGGTGTATGTTGCATTACGTCCGAGGGCGTCTTGGGAAGGGATAGTTTAAAAGATAAGGATAGTGAAGAGAATTGAAGAAACATAATTTGATTTTAGGAGAGGTAGTGGGTAAGGAAAGCCTCGTAGGACACCAGTGGTGCCTTTCACGGATGATGTTGGAGTGATGGCAGGTAAGAAGGAGGGTCTGAATAAGCTGCTAGCAGTGTGTGCTGAGTGGGTGTGAGTGCCAAGTTCAGTGGGGAGAAGTCAGATGCTAATTGTTTGGCAGGGAAGAAGAGTTATGGATGGGGGTTTGGAAGACTTTACTGATGATGGGAAGGGTTAGGAGGGTTTTAGAATTTGAGTATTTGGAGGTTTCGAAAATTGTGTTATGTGTTACGAGAGGTTGTTGTCTGATTTTATATACTTTTGGTGTCATGGAAAGGAAGTTAAGGCCTGGAGAGTCAAAGGGATGTTGAAAAAGATGGAGATGTGGGGGTATAATTGGTACAAGCTGGCACAGAGTTGTGGAAGGGGGTGGCAGTCCTGAGGGTTACCTTTGTAATATGTGTTCATGGGAGGCTAACCATACACTGCTAGTGAAGTGGTGTGGGGAACAGTTGGGTGGTCGTGTTTTGAGGTAAGAGAGACAGTGGCTAAACTGGGGTCGTAAGGTAATTAATTATATGCCAATGAGATGCAAGACAGGATGGCGGAGTTTAAATTAGAAGAAAGGCAGGGGTTGGGAAGAAGGGGTTCATCAATATTGACACCGAATTGTGGAGAAAGAGTATGGAGGAAAAGATCACTACAAAGTGATACAGCAAAGAGGACGTTGGGATGGGAAAAGTGCTAAGGTGAGATTGGGGAAGTATTTTTCTTTTTCGGGCATGATGAAATGGACATACGAGAACTATTGTGGAGGGTGTGAAGATGGGGATGCGACTTGTGGGGACAGAGCCACTGGAACACGTTTTGGTTGGTTGTTAATTAGAACTGGAGGATCTGAGGGAGAGGGAAGAATGGGGGATAGGGGAGTAAATGCTCTAAGATGATTGCTTGGGTGAGAGATGGTGTAGTTGCTCTTTTGGGCGTTGCAATAATTAAATAGGTAAATAAACACATAAATATTGTGTCGTTTTTTTCGGTATATGGGTGATGTACGAAATGTAGCACCCCATCTTAGACAACGTACTATCCGACATGAATTATAATTTCTAACTCAATGGAATTATCCCGTCTTTAACCGTCCCCTTGCTTTTGCCGTCCCTTTTTTCACAAGTGGGTACGAAAGTTTCCAGAACTGCCAAATTTGACTCATGAGCTTTTTTCCTAGACGGCCTTGACATAAATTAGAACGGTAACTAGCAGTTTACTTCTTCCAGTTCCACGCGCGGACCTAGCGGTAGTTGCGGCTACTAATACGTCTGCTAATGCTTTTGCACAGTCAAAGCAGGACTAATACAAACCATTATCAGACGTATTAGTAGCCGCAAATGCCGCTAGGGCCAGCGTACTACTGAAAGAAGTAACCTGTGTATTGGCATAGATTTAGAGGGAACCGAAAGAGCCCACGTAAAACAATATGGCGGTCACTCGAAGGCAAGCTGCTGCACAGCAAGCAGCAAACAAACAGCATGTTCTCCAGCCGACCAGCGATCCAACCATGAACTGGGACCGAAATGGTGATCCAGGCCGACAAGGGAAGGGTATCAGACCTTTACCTGAACCACCTTCAGTTCGACAAGTTTTGTTAATGATTGTGATTCACATTTGCCGGCGAATCGTGTTCATAAACGTGAACCTGAAAGTTATAGGCTATTTAATCGTGATTTTGGTCGGGTCTGTTTTAAAGGATTTCGTCCCGTTTCCCAAAACGTACATATCTCAGAAAAATAGTTTCATGAATGTATACTTCGTAAAATTTAGCTGGGGTTGGACTCTTCTGCTGTTGGGTTCATTCGTATTGTTGTCGAGTTACACCTACTGTTGCGGCAACAAAGCTCGCGTACGGCCTCACATGATACGGTTAGCTATTGCTTCATTATTTTGGTACGTTTTGACCAATCTTTTCCTGTATGTTGAAAGCGTGACGGGTTTCTGTATGAATAAAGGTGTGGGTGGTAAAATTATCAGCAAATCTGTTTGCTTAAAAAATGGGCACCAGTGGTTTGGCTTCGACATCTCTGGACATGCTTTTATCCTGATGTACTGCAGCTTGCTGATCATGGAAGAAACCAAATGTATGAAGGGGTGGGACCGTATTTCTGACCTAATACGAAATGAACAGTACGACGAAGAAAGTCCTTTGCTATGCCTTACTCAAGAGGATAAAGACCAGTTGAAGTATTGTTATAAACATTTCACGCCGTACGTCCGCATCTTGTTCATCGTCAACACCTTTCTTCACCTCCTGTGGGACTTCATGCTTGTCATCACTATTTTGTATTTCCATTCTTTACCGCAGAAACTCGTCGGAGGACTGTTGGCCGTTGGTGCCTGGTTCTTAACGTACCGCGTCTGGTATAAGAATGCCTTTCCAGGGTTGCCGGGCGAAGGAGCCTTTCGTTACATGGACCTCAGGCCAAAGTGCGCCTTACAGAGACAGTGATGTAGACAGTGATGAGGTTTCCCCCTACCTCGGTGACTTGTGTAATTTTGAGCATGTGGCAATTTTGAAAGGTTTCTATTGGTATGGTATTCACAGCTGACAAAGAGTCAAAAGGACATTTAATCCCTTTCTGCCATTTTGAAAAATGCAACATGAGTTGTGTAAATTAAAAAATCGACAGTACAAAATGGTGTTGGCACAGGTGTTCACAAAACGAACATGGACTGCACTCGAGTAATCGAGTGGTTTTGGAACTTTACATAATAGCAAGTGGGGGCTAAACGTGATCAGTGTTTTTCAGGCTCTCTACAACGTCTGTTTTTTTGGGCACTTTACAACGTGTTTTTTTCCACTTTATAAATTGTGTTTTGTGCACTTTACCACGTGCAAGTGCAGCTATGATATTATTTCTTGTTGTCTGCAAAGTGAGTGGTAGGCTTACTATACTTTTGCGGTTGGAATGTTCTAATTGTTACCTAGCCACATTTGACAGGCACCTATTGGACACAGTTGGTTACTCAAGGAAGATTGCATTACCAGTTTTTGTGATCAATCAAATAAATTCTTGTAATGAAAGAAAATCACTTGTTAAAGACAAACATATAAATTTGTACCGACAGTTTTTTGTACACCAGTAAAGAAAGTTTGCACCAGTGTGTGAAATAGGCTCTTATTTTTTTTTTCAAGTTGGTTGAAAAAAAATATAATTAAAAATCAAAAACTTGTAGGCCAAGTTTAAGGCCATTAAAAACAAGTAGTGTTCGAACCCCACTGTTTGGCTCCAAACCCCCTGCACCAGTCTTCGTTTAAAATTTTTTTTTATTTGGAGGGGGGGTTACGACGATTGGCGACTAAAAACGCAAATTCATGAATTTAGGTTCGTATTCATGGCACGTAAATTTATCGAGAACTGTTTAGCGATTTTCTACCGAGCCTTTTTTTTTTTTAGAAAAGGCTCAAGAAACTGCTGCTTTTGTTATTGGCCATAGTACAATTTTTTTTTTAAAGTAGCTTAGCCTTAAAAGAAACCAAAACTAGGAATCACTTTTCAGGATCTGAAAACTAATGCTAAGTTTTGGGGAAAAATAAGTCCTAATTTTCAAAACTTTTGAACCAACTTAGTTTTTATTTTACCATTTCGAAGAAAAACACAAATTTTGACTCTATTGTTCAGTTTGGTAACGCTGTAACACGGAACTTTTATTGGAACTTTGAATTTGACTTTTAGATGCAGAAAATGCTTTGTTTTGATGAGCAAAACTGAACCGCTATTTTGGTTGTTGCGTCAAAACCGTACCATAAAGATGTCAAGAACTATATTTCTTGTAGTGGGAATTCTTGAATTACTATTAATAAATGTTATGCACATCAATTAAAAACTCCCTCGATTCTTGTCACGTAGGCTACTAGCATTAGCCTATGTTGTAGTATGACAAAGTTAGTCTATGTTTTTAGAAGTTAAGCTAACTTTGTTTTTAATTTAATTTGTAGGAACCTTTCTTCATCTGAAGCAAACCGATTTCCTAATTGTTTGAACTGGAAGCTTAAATTTACACCATTGAAAAGCTCATTTCGAGCGGGTCAAAGTGATCGTGGTCAGTTTAATAAATTCGATAAAAATTTGTCAAAAATAATTTTCGAAGTTGAACAAGATTGGACAAAAATTTTTTTACCCTCGATAATGAAGACATATGCAGGCAAACGTAACCCAAATGTTAACTTCGTGGAGACTAAAAAAATTATTCAACCCATTAGGATTAGCTTCATTAACTGGCTCTCGAAAAAACTTTTAAAATGGCGTACTTCGGTCAAAATTTGACCATATCGTCGGAAAAGACTGATACCTCTACCTATGGTTGTATTTTTTAATATACAACTAGATCTGTCTCGACCTTGTCACTTTGAATTAATTGTGGATTCCCAGCAGGATGTTGTGTTCACTCCGTAGTTTGGTTTCAGCCTTTTCGGATTGGATTGTTGCTTCAGTTATGTGCGTTGTCGTGCATTTTCATTGCACTGTCGTCATTTTCCCTTGTACTATGGCTTCATAGGAAGTGTACGTTGTTTCTGCATCTTGTCCTTGCAACTAGTGATGGCCATACTCTACTAAGTTTGCAGGACGTGAAGTTTGTCAACAACCTGAGGAGTGTGTTAAATCGATCCTTTCGTCGTGGAGGCACTCTAATCGGCCATCAAACCGAAATCCACTTCGTCCTAAAGTCGGGGCGGTTCATCGCTCTAGCGACCGCGGCCCCAGCTCATTACAATCTCTGTCAGCTCTTTGGCTTTTGGTTGACGAGTGTCTCACCTTGTAATTTGGTAGTACGTTGTGTGAGGTGTTTTTTTTCCTGCCAGGTGCAAACCCCCTGTCGCAATGCTGTGGTCTCCCTCTCGGACTTCCTCGATTTACTTACCAAGTTGGATTCCCGTATTACAGAAGTCAAATCCAACTTTCGAACCGATCTCCGTTCCAGCATTCAGACCAATATTGTGGAGAGAATCGTGCTAACCCTTTGATGAATGTCGGAAGCTCCTCCCTCCTCTGTCAAAGAGATAACGTTCTTCTCATGTTATTCTTGTAACAGCAGGAATCTCTTCCAGCAAGAACAAGTCGTCAAAATCTTTTTCTCGTGGGTCCTAGCACTTCTAGTCAACCTCTACTTCAAAGCATGACCTACCAGCAAAAAGGTCGGCCTCTCTGCCATCTGCAGTACCAACAACTACACCAGCAAGCCTTCCCTTCATCCCTCCTGTTGATAGGGTGCTCGTCTACATGGATTCGAGTGTGCCAGTCTATCACCAGCTCTTTCCATTGCCCGGGTCATCCGCTTCCACTTTTTCAGATGTGGTTCCCCCCCCCCCCATAAATTCTTGACGGCGGTCAGCCAGTGTAGAACTTGTTGGTCTTAAATTTTATCGCCACTTGTACAGCCGTCTCTTCGTCGTTGGACCCTTCCATCTTCCTTCCATTGAAAGTAGATCGATCCAGCTTCGCCAGTCAGTCATCCACCAGTCAACACAATGGTCAACTCACTAGTAATTTCGTAGTATGGTTGACCAAGAAGGGTGTCAGAACGTCTGTCAATCCACCATAAACCATCTTCCAGTTTTGCTTGTCAACCCACTAGCCAACACGACGATCAGTTCAGCTGCCAAAGCGGGAGTCAGCATGTCGATCAGTTCGGCAGTAAGTTCAACTTGGGGGTCATGCCGGCAGTCATTCCGTGGCTTCGTGACATCGACTACATCACTGGCAATGCAGGATGTGACTTGGGAAGGATGTACGGTCAGATAAAGACAGGATATTGAGCCGAAGGAGTGACGATGCTCAGTTATGAGGCGGCCTTATCCATCAACAGCACCTTTACTGGGCTAATACCAGCCTGCTGACCCCAGGACAGTGGCCTTTTCGGATCCAAAAATATCTGATGTTTGCATCAAAGTTTATATGGAAATTCTGATTAGTTTTGTGGACATCATCCATTAAAATGTTTTGCGTGCCTGCTTCTGGTCTGGGCTTTTAAGGTCTTTGTAAGACCCCTTCTGGAATATGTGAACCCAGTTTGGTCCCCTCACCTACTGGGTGATATTGATCGCCTTGAGGAAGTGCAGCGCACCTTCACCGAAAGCCTGCCTGGTTTCAAGACTCTTCAGGCCGGCTCCCGCCTTCGTAAGGCCGGATTGGAACCTTTAGAATTACGTAGGGTCAGGGCGGACCTCATAATGACTTTTAAGATTTTGCATGAGTTGTTACCAATCGATTTACCCCTTTTTTTTTAGCAGACATCCGTTTCGTCCACCAGAGGCCATTCCCGGAAGCTGTGTGTCGAGATCACCCACCTGGATTGTCGGAAGTCATTCTTTGCCGTGCGTGTGGTTCCAATTTGGAACTCGCTCTCCGAGGAGGCAGTATCTGCCACGTCAGTCTCAATCTTTAAGAGAAAGCTACTTAGCTGTGACCTCGACAAATTCCTTAAAAGGACTTAACTAACTCTTTTTTATAACTTTCCCATAATACAATTACACGTTTTCTCTCTTTTCCTTTTGACGCTGGGAACGGTATTAGTGGCCTGCCCTTCCGTAACCCCACTCCCACTTTTTGCTGACAGTAAACATTATTATTATTATTATTATTATTATTATTATTCTGTAAACATAGACCACCCTAAGCACCAATACATGAGGATGACCCCATTCGTACTACATTTGCCAACAGAGAAATGATGCACTAAAGACACCCAGCTCTACCTCAGTCCCACCTGCTTTACAAATCCTTTCTCGGTCATGGTGGGATTCACCGTGAAGGTAACAAGCCAATCACTGGATGGTTGTCTAACCGAAGCAGCTCAGAAGAAGCAAAACATTTTCTTCAGGATCAACAGGTTCACAGCCTCTCATGGTGCATAGTTCAAGACTTAGGATGAGGTGGAAGTCCGAGCAGCAGAAGTAATCATGGAATCCAAGTCTTCACTAAAAACCCTAAGATATGTGTCCAATACAAAATTGAGGAACAAATTAAACATTTGAGTTTCGGGGCAAATTCGCACGATTTTATATACTTTTGCATCCATGGCTGCACTGGAGAACGTGTGCTTAGACATCAACCATCTAATGAGGAAAGCGTCTAACATCCATGCCCACTTTGTTCATTGGTGAACTCGATAGGTCGCACATTCCGTCCTTCATCGTGATGCTTACCTATCGTCGGCGAATGATATTCCGACATATTTGATAACAAAATTGTATATGTTTCCTTTCCATAAATCTAATGCGTTGTTCAGTGGGGAACTCTACTTTGAAAAGAAACAAAAATCTCACCTTCCCCAACCGCAAAAACCTAACATTAACCCTTCCAACAAATTCCAGAGGTTCCTCACCCACCAGCTAGCTTCTTTTGTTTTTTCATTGTCAGCCCTTGCTTGGCAGCCAAGGGGGAAGCCAGTCCGAACACTCCTTTGGTGACAGAGAAGGGCCCACAACAGGTCCCAACGTCACACAGGCCAAAATAACCAGCAATGTGGATCAGGCACTTTGGACCGTCGCTCTCCTGGCCACGTTGGAAGGAACAGGAAATACTGGAATTAACAAAGTGGTTTTTCCCCTTCCCCCATACCCACCAAGGAGCCAGTTGGGTGGGACTACTGTTTTCACTACCCGCCATGGTCAAACCTCTGTACTGCAGCAGACAACTTGTAGTTCCACTCCTTCCCCTCTTTGACCATCTGGCTGCCATCTGTCAACGGTAGAAGAAATTTTAGCTTTCCTCCTGAAGCGATTGATTTATCGGACTCCAACCTTTATTAACTCCAGGGTTCCACAGCTTAATCTTCCTGGTGACGGAAAATTTGGGAGGATTAAGAGCAATCTTTGATCTGCACCGCTTAACCTTTTCTACAAAAGAGCAAAGATGGAAACATTGCCTTCGGTGAGGGAATCCTTGCAAGCTAACGAATTCACCATTTCCATCGACCTGCAAAGCACCTACTTACACATACTCCTCCATCCTTTGGTGCGTAATGTGTCCAGGTTCTTCTTCCTTGGTGTCGTTTATGAGTATCCTACACTTCCATTTGATCTTGTCTCGGCACCTTTCATCTTCATGCAAGTAATGAAACTAGGCCTAGCCAGGCTTCACTAGGACCATCTGTGTATCCATGCTTACCTTGACGATTGGCTCGTGCAGAACATCAGCCCCCCTCCAGAATCCTGAGGCTACTCAACTGTGGTGTAAGGCTCTTCCAAGCAATAGGACTGGGGATCAACTACAAGAAATCGCGGTTCCAGCCACAGAACTTCACGTTCCTAGGTGCCTCTTTCAAAATAGAACACTTTTTTTTATAAGCCCTTCAGACAAATTGATAGACTCGTTAGTTAGAGCTGTCAAAGTCTGTGAAACAAGAAAATCCATGTAACACATTTCCACAATTGCGCTGCCTCCTTGGACGTTGTAAGGGTATGGCTATAACCGGGAGGAGAATTTGTAACTCTAAATCTCCTTTTTTTTTTTTAGCACAAATCTAAAGTAAACTAAATTACAACCAAGCTAAACTAAATAATAATTAAATACAAGCCGGTTTCGTTTATAGTTTAATTTTAGTCTGAAATTTGAGTAGAAATTCACACATGAAACTTATGGCACCCTCTATAAACTTCGACGGAACTAATAGGAATGAACCTAAGCCATTTCAGAAGGGGTCTCGGTCACTTTGCTATTACTTTAAAAGTCAGTCTTTTTCCTTTCCTGTTTCCTTGTTCTCGGCAAACTGTCGTTTCATCTACGGCTCAGGGATACATTAGTATTGTTTTGACACGACATCGATTTAATTGTCGAATAAAGGAAACCCCCCAACAATACATTGCGTGCCAACAAAGGTCATATTCCATATCCATGGTTAAGTTTGTGACGAGACACGTCCATCCTTGGTTGTGTTGTGCCATGTTGGTTTAAGCCAGTTCCACTTCATACGCTATGGCTGTGGCCCAACCGAATGGAAATCGCAATCGCTTGGAGCCCGGCATGGATCCAACTCGTCATGGAGGAGGTGGAGGAGGCAGGCCAGTCGAGTGTTCGTCCATCAAACAGATCTTGCTCATGATGCTACTTCTCATTTGCCGACGAATCGTCTTCGTCAACTTGAACAACAAGATCAACATTTACTTGGTCGTGATTGTGTTCGGGTCGCTTTTGCGTGATTTTTTCCCGTTTCCCAAAACGTACTTGGCGCAGAAGAACAGTTTCATGTACACGTATTTTGCGAAGTTGGTTTGGCTGTGGACCTTTTTCCTGCTCGGTCTCTTTATCCTCTTGTCAAGTTACACCTACTGCTGTGGTAAAATTAGCCATATTCGTCCTCATTTGATGAGGTTGGCTATTGCTGCCGTTCTTTGGTTCGTGCTCACAAATCTCTTTGTGCACATCGAGAGCGTCACTGGTTTCTGCACCAACAAAGGAATCGGCGGGAAAATCCGCAACAGGTATCTTTGCTTGAAGAGTGGTCACCAATGGTTCGGTTTTGATATTTCGTCGCACACCTTTACCCTGGTTTATTTTAGCTTGCTTATCATGGAAGAAACCAAGTTCATGATGTCCTGGGATTGCATTTGTGATTTAATTCGAAACGAACAGTGGGATGATGGTAGTCCTCTGCAGTGCCTAAGTAGGGAGGATTTTCTAAGGCTGAAATATTGCTACAAACTTTTTACGCCATACGTCAGGATTTTGTTTATCGTCAGTGCTGTGCTGCACCTTTTCTGTGACTTCATGCTGGTTATCACCATCTTGTATTACCATTCGTTGCTACAAAAACTGGTAGGTGGACTGATTGCCATTGCCACCTGGTACTTCACATACTGCATGTGGTATAAGCACGCCTACCCAAGGTTACCCGGTGAAGGGCTCTTTTGCTTCATGCACTTGACCAGAGCAAACTGCTGCCACAGATAGGCCAGAAGATTAATGCTTAAGTTACCAAACGCTCAATAAGATCGAGTTATGTATTATAGTAAATAAAACAAATACAATTGTGGAGTGTTACATTATTGTCATGCTATGCGATTCCTCTTTTATTTCGTGCTATTGCTCAGTCCTAATTTGTAGCGTTTTATAAAATAAACACGTAAACCAAAGTACAAAGCACGATGTACTGTACGGCTAAAGATTACAATATGTTATACCGGTATGTGAGTTTACTGAACAGCAAACAATAAAATGAACTTATTAAAACTTAAATGGCAGCAGCTAGTACCAATATAGTAAATTGTATACAGGGTGCTTTAATAGTCCCTTATGCACTACCAACCCACAAGCCACCTCCCCCCCCCCCCAAAAAAAAAATGTATACTTAAGGTTAACAGTCCTAAGATCGGGACCATTTACCGGTATTAGGCATAAGATAGAGGTACCCCTCAACAGATAAAAATATTAACGTTTTCTTTAAGAAACTCTAGGTTTCAATGAGGGCAATGAATTCTGAATTCTTGGCTAAAGTGATGAGTGAAAATAGCATATCAATGGGAATGGGAATGGCATATATTTTTTATTTAGTACCCAACGCCCAGATGACAGCTTTCCTGTGTGAGCTGGCACATGACTAGCAGTTGTCATCTGGACTTGGAAGTAAAACTGAGGCACATATGTTGACGACTGACCAGTTTTTCTACCCACCATCTTGACTTAACATGTACCTATTTCCGTACTGGAATCCAAGCAATGTCCGTTTTCTTAGTTATTAACCCGTAACTATTTCCGTACTGGAATCCAAGTAATGTCCGTTTCTTAGGTATAAACTTTAACTGTAACTTATTTCAGACCAGCAAGGGTCCATACTAGAACCATTACAAATAAAGCAAACAAACTCTAACAGCAAAGTAAAACAAAACAGGAAGCACTTTCATGACCTCCACTGAAGCAATCCCCACATAAAGGACAGGGTATCCCTGACAGTCGGGATCCCAAAGCGTCCCTAAATGACGAAGATCATCTTGCACATCAAGATCTTTAGTGTACACTCTGTGGTCGTGACTGTGCCATGTCTGGATAGCTGGTCTGCCAGACCATTCCGGTTCTTGGGGATGTGTGCAACATTATCTTAGATCTTCGAGAGGATGGCTAATAGAAAAATCGGGTTTGCCTGTAGGTGTAGGTTCACCGAGTGGGTTCCTCCTTCCTTGTTCAGGCAGGCAACACAGCAGTGGTGTTGCCGCTGTGCACCTGACTCGTACTTCCCTTCAGGGTGTTTTGGAAGTGACGCTTGGCAAGGTAGATTGCTCACAGCTGCTGCTCCAGGATGTTGACGTGTCGTGCATACCTTTTGAGTCTTAAATCCCAACAGCAGTCGTGACATTGTTGAGGGCACCCCATCCATCCGTGATAAGAATTTCGAAGGGTTCTTCCTGTCTTATGGGGACTACTACAGATGTAGTCATGAGGTCTCACCTACAAAGGAGAGACATCCAAATCCTGTCTTGGTACGGGTTGAGTTCTGGTGTCGTTGAGCCTTCCTGTACGAGGGCAGGGGGCATACTCTTGATCTGCATTAGGGAATAAGGTGTGCCCCAGCATCCAGGAAACCAATAACCTTGCAGAGGAACCTCATGGAGAAGTTCTGATGGCCAAGCAGGTCAAAGACTCCTTCCTTGATGGAGAGAATCCACTCCAAAGGCGGGTGAATAGTGAAATTCTCCAGGTCGAAGAGAGCCCCGAGGAAGACGAAAGTTAAGACATTGTCCTTAAGGTCTCAATGAGGGCAACGAGGTGTCTTAAGCTGAGGTAAGAATTTGTAAACTCTATTTTTGGCTAAAGTAATGAGTGAAAATAGTAAATCAGTGGACTGGCATATATTTTTAATTAGCTATCAACTCCCCAATGACAGCTTTCCTGTGCGAGCTGTCACGTGCCAAGAAGTTGTCATCTGGAATCAGGAAGTATATTAAGGGCGCATATTTTAACGACTGACCTGTTTTTTTTTTTCTGCCCATCACCTTGACTTAACCATGTGCTCATTCCTCTACTGTAACCCAATTAATGCGTTTTCCTATTTGTTTGTCGGGTGCGATATTACTCTGAAGGCCCATTAAGTGTTTCATCTTAATATGTATTTAGATGAAATATACATTAAGATGAAATAATATTACCCACGTACAGGGTGAACATTTAAGATATGGTCCAGTTTGATGGCTCCAGTAATACCAAGAATTTATAGGGTTTGGTAATACTAAACAACTTGTAATGCAATAAGGGGCCACTGATTAAAAAAAGAAACAGATGACCTCACTATGGTTATTGGTCATTCCATTAGCTAACTTATGAAAAACTCGTTGTGGTAATAAATTAAAAACTTGCATGTAATAAAAGTCATTACCAATGCAAAAACCAGAATGAAAATCGGAACAGTAGTATAGGAACTACGTCGCACCATGGAGTTGCATAGTCACACTATTCAAAGGTTGCATGTAAAAAGGTTGTTAGCGACCCCTGAATGGCACACGATGCATCTTTGCACATGTACGTGCAGGGATGGAATGGGATGCCATAATGGGGTAGCAATAGCTGTTTTTGTTTTTGCATTGGTAATGAATCTTTGTTGTATAAAAGTATCTAATTTATTCTGATGGTTTGTAATGAAAACTTCAATGATGGAATAAGCGTCATAGCAGTCTGTAAGGTCAATGGTTTCTTATTCAGTCAATGGGCCCTCTGCTCATTACGTAACCCAAGTTTCATAATTCTTCATTTAGTAATGCTCGATCACAACTGATTACCTTATAGAACTCATTTGCGTCATCAGGCACTATGGGTATTTTAATAGTTGGTCATGAGATTCAATTCGGCATTCACTTGACTGGCTACCGACCACACTACACTGATCACTGAGATTTGTTTGCTCACCTTTTGCAATGTTCACAGTGCAAGTCAGGACTTAATTTTTCCTTCTGCTTGGTGGCATGCTGTAAAAGTCATCTGTTGGAATGAGATGTAATCTCGACACATCCCAAAAAGTGTTAATGATACATCCATTGGGCTAACCACTGGGCTGTTGCTGCTCGCTTTGCTCACGGTTCCCGGGGACCCCACACAAAGCTCGCGTTGCGCGTTGGGACTTAGCTTTTTGCCGTTCCGTAGCCGCCTAGCATTGGATAGTAAAGGGTTAAGGATTGTCAAACTATATAGTGTTAATGTTTGTATGTCTGTTACAGTGGTTAATCTTACACTAAAAGTCAAATTTTCACGGCAAAAAGGTGAGGGCAAAGCTAGAGAGTAAAGAATTGATTGTGTTGAGGATCATTGTTGTCATCCACAAAGTGAGAGCGAAAGCTCAGGTTACTTAGCTTAAGATAAATTAGACGGAGGCTACGGATTTAAGGCCAGTCAGACTCCAATAAAGATGTAACATGCGAGAGCCAAAGCAAAATCGATGGGGTCAACAAAAAATTGAGTCGAGCAGAGTAGTTTACCCGTTCACTAGTGTATATTGTAAGTAAAGAGCCCAGCTTGGAAAGTCAGCCGGTAGAGTTCATTAGTGACCAGGCATATGGTAGCGGGTAGTTAGGGAGAGAGGTAGAGGGGGCAACAGGGAAGGAAAGAGAAGGGAGGAAATGGGGACAGGCAGTATTTAATACAACCCCTATAAATTCAACTACGTGTAGCAAAGGGGGAAGGAAGAAGAGGGACAGATAGAAGGAAGGGGAGAGAAGGGAAACGAAGGGACAAAACCAGGCATACGGCGGAGGGTAGGTAGGAAAAAAGGGACAGTGAGGGGGAGATAGGGGAGTTGCATTATTTAATATAACAACCCCTCCAATTCAATTATGTGCAGCAAGGGCGGAAAGTAAAAAGGGGGAGGGTGGTGGAAAGGAGAAGAATTACAGAACATAATTTAACAGTCACTAGTGAATGGGTAAACTACTTTTTAAAACAAGCGCAGCACAAACCCAGCAAAACTCATCCTGTGCAAAACAAAAGCCCGGGTTTAGCAGAGTACGATTGCATGACGCCAAATAAAATAGAAGATGGGGTTAACAGGAGAACGTCCTACCCAAGTTTGAAGCAAAAACAAAAGGTTGTACATTTTTAACATCTAAATTCAACTTCAATTATTTTTGCTTTTCTCTCTTGCCAATAATTTAACTTTCTTTCTTGCCCATAATACGCAATTTAAACTACTTCCACCCCTCACTTCAGAAATCTGTATGTTCATATCCCACCTTTAAATTAATAGTTGGGCAGTTTGGCTAAAAAATAAACGTGATTTACCATTCCCAGCCTGAATTGGTAAATCTATTTTATCCCTAGAATACCTAGAAGATATAATTTCCGCTCGTTTTTAATACAACCCCACCAAATTCAACTACGCATAGAAAAGGGGGAAGAGAACGAGGGGGACGTGTAGGAGGGAAAGGATGGGGTAAGAGGGTGGGAGGAAAGGAAGAGTATTACAATTAGAAAAATTACCAGTCACAGTGAATGGGTAAAATTATTCTTTGAACAAAGCTGATGAACCCAGTGAAACAAAAGCCCAGGTGAAGCTGGGTACAACCTGCTAGTGACCAAATAAAATTGGTGTAGGAGTCAAAAGCGAACGTTCTACCCAAAATTGAAGCGAAAACAAGGTTATACATTCTTCAGGTTTAAACTCAACTTCAATGTTTTAGTTTTTCTTTCTTGAACACAATAGAGCAGCGGCAAGTGACGTCATATTGCCTAAGAGATAGCATCTGGAGGGCATAACTACAAGGGGAAAATGTAAGAGAAATGTAAGGGAAAATAACGGCATCTCTAGTGAAGACAGTGCTTTGAGAGCGGATTTCTTAGGCTTAAAAAATCGTTGCTTTCTCCAACAACAAAAATTGCGCGTTTATAGGCTTAAGAAATCCAGTCTAACAGCATTGGCTTCAATAAGACGACCTTTTTCCCCTCCAGGGCCCCTTGCAGCTAACCCAGTTACTGGCTCTGCCATAGAGTTATACACAATAATACTACGTTATGTCACTGCCCTATAGGCGTCCACTTCACAAATCTGTGTATTCGTACTCCACCAATTTTTAATAGTTTGGCTAAAAAACACGTAATTTCTCAGCCAGAATTGGTAAATCTTTTTACCCATAATACCTACAAATTAATTTTTATCATTGTCTGCTTAAAGTGAAAATTACTGACAGGTCTTAAAATCCTTCCTATAATCAAACCAACTTATCCACTGCAAGCTGGATCCAGTATTGTCTAGGTGCACTGCCAGTGGCACCAATGAGGGGAGGGTAATTGGGTTAAGCATTCTAAGGATTAAACCGATTTACCAACCCTAGCTAGAGAATGGTAAATCAAGTTATTTTATTCCAGTATCTTCAACTAAATTTTTGCATAATTTAGACTGCAATAAACTGGATGGTGGGCAGTTGCCGTTCGGTTAGTTGGAGTACTTGGAGACATCTTGAATCTTCTGGTACAAGTGGCGAGGAAGCAGCCACTTGGGAGGTCATGTCTCTTAGATAATTAAATTGTGCTTCAGTTAGGCACATTTTCATCACTGTAACTTGATTTTATAACCCTCAAATATGCACACACAAAAAAAAAACTGAAAAAATAACCCTCATGACATCACAGTTTGTTCATGCAAATCTCCTTTAGTCAATCGAGACGACGCCAACGGAGTTATTACTTAGGTACTGGGATGATCTGAAAAAGGATGCACACAAAAATATAACCTAAAGGAATTACGTATTTGGCAACATACCACATATAGATCTTAACATAGGTTTCGTAACAACTGACTTGATGCATGCAAAAATCAGATCCTTAGACCAGATTTTAAAAGGACGTCCAACATTTGCGTCTCTGAAGCACGGAGGTGCGTGGATCGAGTGAGCAATTTCCACGTAAACTAAACCTTTTCAATGTGTTTCGCTTTGCTCTTTCAATCTTTCATCTCTGACCTTCGTAGGGGATTACTTCTGGAGAAGACATGCAAACAAAAAATCGTATGTTTTGAAATTATGTAGGTGAAATCTACCCCAAAACCGATTAGGATTAGGATTCCCGCCAAGCTATTCGGCCGTGTGAAGTCATGATATCAAACGTCAAGCTAATCACACCGAGTAATAGTTCGAAGGTCAAATGAAATATATGAAAATTGATTACTGCGTAATTTTCAATTATTTCATTTAACGTTTGAAGTCTTAGTCGGTGAGATTAGCTTGCCAAAAGAGCTTAGCGTTTGATAACACGACTTCCCACAGCCGAAAAGCTTGGTGGGACACTAACAATTTTTGCTTTGGGGTATACATCAGATATTTTTGGTCCAAACTTAAGAAATTCATTTTTTTTCTTATCAGATATGAAATGGAAAGACCAATCTATACTTTGCTGGACCATTTATTTACTTTTTTTTCGCATTCGCTACATTTTGAGGACAGCTGTCACCTTTTTCGTATGATTAGTGTTTCTTATTAGTACTGCAGTATCTCCTTGCAAGCGCACGGACTTATTTAATGTAGTGAGCAATTGCTCACTCAACAATCAATTTGGTCCTTTAGAGGACCCTAACCCCTGAACCACTTGACCAATTAGAAGAGGACTTACGAAAAAGGCACATCTCCATAGCAATACCTGTAAAATGAGCTAAGAACCGGCTTTATTCCCCGCATGGAAGAATTTATTTTCGTGATACAAGAAAATCATTACTAGTAGCCAGTAGTTAGTAACTAGGCAAAAAAAATCAACATTATTCACGTCATTTTTTCAACAAGAAAACGTTATGCTGTGTCACTAACAGTGACTCATGTTGTGAGGCGACCAAAGTCTCCCGATCAAACAAGTTTCAGCCTTTTCTGTCGCATTGAAAACTGCCAAACTACCTTAACTGTAAAGACGCAACGTGTCTAGTGGTCATCATGCTCACATATATTTTATCTGGATAGGTGTTACCGTTCATCTTGGCAGGCGATACACTAGCATGTGTCTTGATACACACGTGCTGAGGAATGTGATGAACAAACTGTGAGCAATAATTGCAGCTAGTTTGCGTTAAATAATCAGTACATCGATTTTGTGATGCACTTGGAATCAAAAAAATTACATGAAGCATGGATCGACGCTAATGGAGTGAGCAAAGCGAAAGATATGGCTAGTTTAAGTAATTTACTGTGTATAACCTTAAGTATAACAAGGAGTAAAAAATCTTTAGTCGAAGCAATCACCTTCTTGTGTAGCAATGAATCCACCTCTGCCACCACAAGTTTATGAGGCTGCAGGCCATGGATACTAATAGTTTTTATTATTTTTTTCTGAGCTGGTAGCAGGTTCCACTTAAAGCACGGGCCTAGGGACAGAAGCCACACACTTGGATCATTTAATCAAGCTGCTGCTGGTGCAAATAAAAAATGTGCAGACCCCCTCCCCCCCAAAAAAAAAACCACAAGAAAAACAAAACTGCAAAATAGTTTAATATAAATGTGTCACTGAATGGACCAGCCTGCTGAATGCATATCAGAATGATTACCCAATGACGAGCCGTTTTTTCAAAGAACGATTATGGTCTACTACTAGTAAACAATTACCACACACTTCAAATAATTTGTATTTATTCTTTCACAGTTTGCAATGGTAAGACAACTGTTTATGCTTAACTGTACAATAACAAAACATAAAGTACTAACAAAATTAGGTTAGCTCCACATCACGATTCTACTTTTAACATCCATCTTTTTCTTCCTGTTTTTTTTTTTAACAAAAATACTTTAACTCTAGCTGCACTCAGGTATTAGTATTAATCATTTCTCCAGTCTTAAGGAATGGATAAACTTATCTTACAGAATGCAATTTTTGCAGGTACGTTAAACAAGCTGCACTCGGGTATTAGTATTTATCATTTCTCCAGTCTTAAGGAATGGATAAACTTATCTCACAAAATAACATTTGTGCAGGTATCTTAAACAATACCCAATCCATGGTGTTTGATTGGCAGTAGACTGCAACACCTCAAGTAGCTGCTAGTAACTGGAAGACTGGACTTGACTAACAGCGGTGTTGGAAAGTGTATCAACTGCGCCTAAAAATTTATAAATTAGTCTATTTGTATTTTTTATACCATACAATTCCTACAGCTAATGCTGTTAACAAAGCAGCTGCACTAATCAGTATAGGTGCTTTCGCTTTTAACATTTCTACAGCCAAAAGAAATTTATCGTAAGTGGGAATTGTCAGACAGGCTTGCCTGAAAGAATCCAGCTTTAAAATTCTTCTGTAATATTTTGTTAAGTGAGGACGCTGGCCCAGCCCCCAAAGTTGCGTTGACAGCCCCAGTAAGACAAGACGGTGAAGTAATATGGCCATAGAAATGTCAGCTACAGTAAGGCGTTCGCAGCACAGCCACCAATTGACATCTGAAAGAAAAAATGGACAGTGTCTAGATTAACAAATGGAATCTGCTATCGTGGCATTAGTAACTACTTAGACTTTTTTTTGCAACAGGAGCACATGACGAACAAGGAAAAAAACTTGTAAATTAAAAGTATGCATTACGCCATGCAAAGTTAATTATTTGGTTCACAGGGGCATGCGGGTGCCTTAAATTATTGCGGGTCAAAATTTTTTTTATCTGAATCAAGGTCCAACCACTAAAAAATCATATACCCGCCAAATTTTGACCGATTTTGGTTTCATTACACTCATTTTAACCGGCTCAAAAGAGCTTTCCAAAGGTGCTAATCAAACCATTAAAACGTTATGTGGCAAAACTAAAGAAAAAAACCAGATTTCTAGATGATTTCTAAATTTTATAAAGCTTACTTTTCAGCTTTTGAGTTGAGCTAGGTACATGTCGAAAAGTAGTCAGTTAAATAAAATAAAATTGCTTGGTTCTTCAATTTGCAACCACATTGTCTACTCTTGGTCTACGCCACTTCTCTACTCCACAGCTGCAACGCCACGAAAGACCAAGATGTTGACAAAACTTTTGGTAACGAGCATTTTCAATTTACAATTTGGTTTAGCCAGAAGTAAACCTGACAACTTACACTTGTTCATTTTTAGAAGAACAAGAACTGCTTTTTATTTCGACTAAAAATATGATCCTAGCCTCAAGTTAAACTTCAGCTTAGCCACTCGCCATTGGCGACCTTGTTTAGCCATGAATCAGCCTGCTAGCGTTAATGCAAGATGTAGCTTCGACCATTCTTCTCTTAAAGGAACATAAATCCCTGTTGGCGTTCCTGCATGACTCAGTTTTGCGACATTAGTTCACTTCAAACGTATGTAAATGTTGCCAAAACATTAATTTTCTTGTTTTTTCTTCTGTGCGAGACGATTTTGCGACATTAACTCTAATCTGTGTAAATGTTGGAAGCGCTATTCTCAACGGGTCGCACGGTATACACCGGTAGGATTTATGTCCTTTTAAGTTTAAATAAAAAGTATTTAAATTAAACTTATACATGCGCTACGGCTTGCTGCCTTGCTTCCTAGCTATTGAAGGATTTACACCTTGATGCCAGATGCTGGTCGCCGGGATTGTCTCTAAGGATGACCCCCATTTTCATGTTGTGGGGTAAGCCTAAGTCCCCATGTTGGGACATGTAGTGTTACAAGATCTGCTGCAGATACTACTGTATGATCTCAAACTGCAGCATGATAATTTGCTAGTCCCTTGGTCAGCTAAAAATGTATGGTGCAATGCACATATCAGGTTGCCGTGGTAGATCAATTACCTGTTACATTTTTTTTTTTATTTAATAGTAATCCTTATATACTACTTTTATGAACTATTTATAATGGGCAAATTGAAGATTCTATTAGAGGACTTGTTATCACAAGAGAAGCTAAGTTCTTACAGTAGAATCCGACAAAGCTGTGTTAACAACTTGGGATGTCCCTTCACCAATCGGCATCTTGATCCATCTCATTTGCATAAATTCAACTCTAATTTATGCAAAAACCCCGTACAACTGCGGCACTTTCGGCCCCCTACTTGCCCTGCTTCCACGCTCTGTAACCCCATTGTTCCTCACCCGGCAGGTAACAACCATGCGCCAACGGAGGCGGGCGGGTAACGCAAGTTAACACAGCTTCGTCGGATTCTACTCTGAGAAATTAGATTCTTTGGTAGAATCTTCAGTTCACATTTGCATAATCCTTCCTGGCTGTGTTAACAATTCAGGACAGATTCGAAAAAGGGGCACAGCACCAACCCCTCGCACCTGCGAGACACCGGAGGCCTATGCTCGAATGGCGTAGGTGTG
The DNA here is from genome assembly GCA_023313725.1 of Lithobius niger. Classification (NCBI taxonomy): domain Eukaryota; kingdom Metazoa; phylum Arthropoda; class Chilopoda; order Lithobiomorpha; family Lithobiidae; genus Lithobius; species Lithobius niger. Next base: position 259,202 of record JAHWFP010209176.1, on the reverse strand, counting down.
TCACCACACGAGATCGTTGCTATGGACCTGAGCCACCTTAGGCAAGACCTGCCGGCTTGGTACCAAACACCAACTTACTATCCCGCAGCCCAGCTGCCCTCATACTGTCCCCACGCTGCGTGGGGCACCAAGGCGGGAGTGTTCTTCGACTAAGGAGCATGTGCCCTGCCCTGTCGTTGTCCACATACGAGGGCTGTTCCTACGTGTCGTATCTCGACCAGTTAGTATCTTACCTATTGTCACATGCCGTCTCGACAAGTCCACGAAAACTTTGCCCTCCGGAACCAGGCGTCCATGCCTAACTAGGGCTGGTACTTTCCGGTTTTTTAGTTAACCGTTTAACCGTTTTTGTTTTCGGTCGGTTACACGAAAACCGTTTTCACGTTTTCAGCAACAACAAAAAAAATATAGCAAAAAAAATTTCACACCTGCGTAATATATTATTAAAAAACAAGCTGCAAAAATGTGATTTAGGCCTTGGTAAGACAAGCACAATTATTGACTACATGTTGCATTTTGGGATTTAAACTAGAAGAAAGTTGAAGTTGTTAATTAAGTATTTACTTTATCAAGAATTTTGACTTTATGTAGCTTTAAAATTTGTACAAGATGGCTTAGGCCTATTTACGACAACGTAAGCCAAAAACAAAACAAAATTTAACGTAACGTTTTTGTTATTAATGTTCCATTCATTTCAAATTATGAGCCAGAAAAATTAGCGTGTTTGCGATTTCGGGTAGCGACGCATTTCGTTGCTTCCCTGCCGCTCGCGCTAGGTGTAGACGAGTCCACTTCTCCACGACGCGGGGAGGGCAGATGCTGGCCAGCTTGCATTTAACATCCTCGTGTACGCGCTGACGATCAGCAGTTTGTTTCAAAGAAAGTAAGCAGCTTCGATGGGACAACAAGCCCACGCGGATTATTTGTAAATAAGCTGCCCCCTACCCACCCCGGTTTTCTACTTTCACTGAGTTTTAGTGTTTGGATTAGTAAACCTAAATGATGACACTTGGCTATTTTTTGGCTCGTTCACCGCGTGTTTTGAATGGGGACCGCATCAAACGTTTTTCGGATATGGGTTTTATAATCCGTGTAACCGAACGTGGAACGGTTTCCGGTTAACCGTGTAACCGATCCCAGCCCTATGCCTAACAGCGGAAGACCTGACCGCTGACCATCATGAGTGCCACTCCTAACGTCGGGGACCTATACCCGTACCATGCAGAACCTGCAGAACCATTTTACCGTACGCACCAACTATCCCGAAAGATGCGTCAGAGGGCCTGCACTTCCACAGCAACCACCTGCAGAACTCCAGGCACCTCAACGCCAACCGACGAGCGGGCTCACCACGTCCCACGTCCGGAACGGTGACACCGCCAATACCTGTTTGAAACATCACCACGAAGCAGGCATTTCTTACCACCTCGTACCATGTACGGAAATGTCATACCAACCCGTACTTGTGTACGGAAAATACCTCACAACCTCTTATATACACGGCATATCTTAGCACCTCGTACTTGCGTACGACAATTTTTCACACCCTTTACCCGACTTGGGGAGGAGCAATCAATCTTACACTTCTGCTGGCCTTTGTAGAGTAAAGAGCAAACACACAGCCTTAGGAACATTTTGAATCGTGCTCTGCCTAACGAGTCCCCCAAGCCTTCCCCACAGTTTCTCTCAACTTGGAGCGACTCAGATCCTGGTATTGACCGCCGACGTTAGTAACGAGGACACGCTGCAATGCAATTCCTACAATATTTGAAACTCAGAATTAACTTCCTTACAATGCGATTCGCAACGGCAAATATTCCACAACAGCTCCATCATGGAGCGTGCACCGAAACACAGCACAATAGGCCTAAAGTAGTGGTGTTCCGATACCAATTTTCCGATGCCATTACCAGGGCAAATTTAAGACCATGTAGCGTAGTAAGTGTCTGGGCTAGTTTGGCTTATAAATTTATTTCAACTGTTTTCCCAGATTAAATTTTACATTTCCCCACCCACAACCCAAAAATAGATAGTGATCACACATGCTCTTGAAGGTTTGTAGGCCTTGGCTAGGTTTCACGTGTTATCGCTTATGATCGTCGCACAGAAGAAGTAGATCTGTCCAACAATATGGCAAAGTGCAACAAAACAAACGAGCGATGATATTAGTTTGAATAAATTATTTGGGCTTGTAAGTTTCATGAATTCATACTTGAATAATTCTTTCCATACAGATTAATTTAGAATTAGGTATTCAGTTGGACAGGATTTTTTTCTTCGAGGGATCCAATTTTGATGGAATCTGCTTGGAATCTGTGGAAATTTCCCGATTCCGAGACCGATACCCTGGAATCGGCCGATTCCAACTGGAATCGGCCGATTCCAAGGTATCGGTATTGGAATCTGCACATCACTAGCCTAAAGCTGCCGCCATCTTGGTTTCTACCATGCCAACACAATATTTACTCATGTTTGCATCGAAAGCATCATCTTTCCTTTTGTCGTTCTTCCTTTTCACGTTGTTGAAGACGCTCACCTTCATGAATGGCGAAAGCATAACACATCATTCCCTCCAATTCATAACGGCGTTTGTGAGAAACAAATCTCGATTTTCGTACACAGCGCTCAACGCCGACCAAGCTGTGGTACGGAAAAAGAACAGTGGGGTTACAGCGTGTGGGAGAAGGGCAGGTAGGGTACTGGAAGTGACGCAGTTGGACGCGGTTTTTGCATCGAGTAAATGCATGTGTGCAAATGAGATGGAAAGATTCTGCAAATGAGAATGTGTATTCCGGTAGACACTTGCTGGTGAATGAAAATCACGTGTTGACCGACTGAATTATTGCAGTTATTGTCAGTGCCATGCGCGGAAACTAAATCCTCAGAATAAAGAGACAGAAAAAAAAAACTAATGCGAAAAAAAGCCACAGAAAAAACCTGGAAAAAAGGACCAGAAATAAAGTTGATGGAGGAAACCCGCGGAAAAAAGCGTAAAACCAATGTGGTGTAAAAAAAAAAATACTGCCTAAAGGTAGTCATTTATCACCCATTAGCTGAATGCTGCTCGATCACGGTTAATTTAATCAATAATCACCCTTGTAACTTAATCACCTTTGGAATCATTAAAGGAAAAGTTTCATCCCAAATTCCTTAACTGGGGAAGTTGTGGGGGAAAAGTAGCGTCCTCAGTTTGGTCGGGTGACTTTAGATCACTAAGAAAAATTCGTGAAATCACAAGTTCCCTCAAAAATTGGGGTAGGCGATTGGGAACACTCTGGAAAAGGAAATCTTAAATTTTCTACAAATTCCGTAACTTGGAAAGGCGGGATGGAATATTCAATTTAGTCACCTTTGGATAGAGATTTTTTTCAAAATTCTTTCATTAACTTTTTTCCCCTAAACTATTTCAATATTTCTCTGCATAAATTTTCGTATTTGATAATTTGTTACTTATGTTGCCCCTTCCCCCCACCAAGCCAGCAATAAAATTAATAAGGTACATCAAAAACAAGACGACATAAATTCCGTCAGGAACGAATAAAGTATACGTAATACACGAAGTAGCCCTTAAGCAATTTCTGGTTTTGGTTAGAATAACAGTGGCGGCATGCCTTGCTTATATTAGCATGCCAAACGTCCTGGTGAGGTTTCTACCTAACTGCAAATTAATAATTTACAGGCAAGCACAAGTCACATGAATGAGAAAAAAGTTACTATGTGACATTTCTTATGGAAAACCCATTTCTAAATTTTCACTAGGCCTATTTCTATTGTTGATCTCTGGTCTAGCTAGTGCTACCTTCCAATATTTCCCCCCTCACCCCAATGCATCATTTTATGTCTTTGTGTCAACGTGCGCTACGTTTTTATGACTGTAAATACCTGTGTGCGTAGATAATTCCATCTCTACTTCATCCATAAAGCCAGAAACTAATTGCAGAGTTCGTTCTAACGTTTCCTTCTTCTCTTGTAAGGCCTTTGTTTTTTGAATCAATCCCAGCTTTAGTTCATAGTGTTCCTTCAGATCAGGATATTTCTCGGCCAGCGACTTCAAAACTTCAAAACGCTGGATTCTGAGCACTGCAAATATATTAGAAATTAACTTATTTTTTAACCAGCAGTAAGGTCTTTTCATAGGCTGTACAGGTGTTTTAAAACTTATTCCAGGGTTCGTACATCCTCATTTAAACCAAATTCCAGGCAATGAAGTTTTAATCTTGAGGCCATTACTCAGACTCAAGTCTTCCAATTTTGCATTCCTTGATGCTAGTAACAAAATCAGAAGTAGTTGTGAAAGTGGAGCGAAAATTGTTGGCTATGAAGGGCGAAAGTGGCAGGTTAAATGAAGGAATTCTAAAGTCAATTCTATAGCAAAACCATTTAAAAAAAAAAGAAAGTTGTTTCTCGGCATAATTGAGGAATATTTTGTTCCTGTGCCGGTGAGCGGCTTTTTTTTTCTGTTCATCACATTGTGCTCAAAACTGTACTAAGTTTTGCCATTTTATAAGCTAACTGCCTGGACATAATACAAACATTTCAAGAAAATTTTCTTTTTCTGCAATAAACAAGGCCACAAAGCAAGCAAAGATGGGGAAAAAAGGTTAGAAAATGGGTTATGTTGGATTCAACCTTCGCCAATGTCGGTCGCCACTCGCCAAACGACAAGGAAAATTCAGCAGTTGGCGACTTGGATTTTAGAACTACTCGCCAAAATGGCGACTGATTAACAGACCTTGATGCTTACATTGTCATATCTCGGGAACCGTATTAGCTAGAGACAAGCGGTTTGTGGCGCTACGTGCAGATTTACAAGGACTCTCCAACCAAGTGTGCAACATTGTCGCTAGTTACTTTAGTTGATTGGAGAATTAGATTAATGCAAACAATATTTAAGCCTTACGTAGTAGCACAACTGCTAAAATTGTTTCTACAAGGCGAGGAGGTAATGGAAAATGGGGAGTGCATTTCAATATCACCAACCAAATGGCGATTGCCACACAATTCACATTCGTGAAGGTTGGTTGGATTTCAGGCCCTCACCGGACTTTCACCAAATTTGCTACACAAGCTCATGGGCATTTTAATATGTGATTTATCGTCCTTCAACTTTAGGTTGCGACTTACATCTTGCATAAAATCCAAGCAAGCCACAACGTTTATGTAGTAGCGTAGAAAACAAGGAAGGACTTTTCGTTCTTCATGGAACCAAGGCCGATGAAATTGCGGGCTTTGCCTCATGGGCCGGCTCCTGCCAAGTCTTGCACATGTTTGCAGTCAAACGGTACTATCGTTGCTTTGATGAAATAAGATTCTGATTCTGATTATGTTGAACGAACTGTTCTGGACTCAGGAAGCACGAAACACAAAAGAGAACACGAAAGTTACAAGATGGACACTTAAGTCTTTATCACTTACTTCTTTTAAGGTGGAAGTAAGACAGTTGGTGTGTGAGCGTCTCATTGCCCAAGCCTGAGGAAGAATGCCAGTATAGGAATTCAAAAATTTGCTAGTTTGGAGTAACTGGAACACTTTTGGTACTGCGTTTAAAAGAAGTGATAATGAACGAAAACCGAAGTAAATCATCCGTACCATCGGTATTTGAACTTAAGTCTTTCGGACGTGTAGGCAATATACAACTCAAAGGCTGAAGAAATACACCGAGGCCGTTTTGAGTTATACTGAAGGCTTTAAAAAATGAAAAAGAAATTAGGGGCCGTACAGTGGTCGATCAAGAAAGTTTAACGAAATTTTAGCTCTTTTTAGTGTACAGTATCACATGCTTTCTGCTCCATACCTTCAGTATAACTTATCACAATATTTTATTTAGTACTTGCTTTTAAATACAACAAGCAACATACCCTGAGAGAAAATGTTACCTTTCATTTTATTCTGAAAGAATTGAGGAATCTTCATTCCCTGGGTCATCTCTGGGAACTCTAAGCAACCAACAGTCAAATCTTCAACTGGTACCGAGTCAATGAGATCACGGAAGTGTTTAACTTTTTGGGCTAGGGTACTTCCTCGTTCTGGTTGAAGGCGTGGAGTGTCACCTGAAAATTGTAAATGATACAATAACATACAACATGGTGTGTACACTCAATTTTTTCTAGCACAAAAATAAAATTGTAATCTCCAGGAAGCCAATAGGAAACAACCATAAACTTGACCGTCACCAGCCTATTAAGTGGCAACGAACAATGTTGGCCACTGCTGCGGAGGTAAAAAAAAAAAATGGAGACATATTTGCGGGACATTACTCCAGCAGGCCAATAATCTGGCATTGTTTGTGAGCGAAATCAAACTATCAAGGTTACCATGAAAATGTTTACATTTGGAAAGCAAATTATGACGGATCGTGAATTTTTAGGTTCGTATGCCTCGAAATTTGTTAATGGACATGATGGGTTGGCTGTTGGTATTGGTACTATTCTTTGTGAATAAGAGTTCAATTGTTTCGTGACCACTGGCCAAGTGTGCAAAATACTATCAACAGCAAGCATACGAAGTGCAACGAAAAGTTGTGGCAACTTTGCCAATGTAAGATAAAATCAATTTCAAAGCATCTCATGAAATGCACCAGAAGAAAAGATGATAAAAAAAATCCTTTTGAACAGCAATCAACTTTTACTTTTAAAATTCAAGATCGACACTCACTCAGCTTTTACCTGCAAAGTTACGAACTTATAACTAACTATAACAACTAACCAACTAACTATGACAGATAACTATGTTCTGTTTAGAAAGCTTAAATGGACAATGATTTCACTTGTCTAAAATGGTATATCATACGACAATCGACTCACAGGATGGTTAAATTTTATTTGGATTTGTATTAAAAAAATAGCCAACACCTCAAGTGAAATTGATTATAACATTTCATTTATATAAATTGCGATAGCCATGTTAAGCCTTGAAAGATGCAAATAGACTAATTATCCAAATCCTACAGAAAGTGTTGCAAGAGACATTCATTATACACTTCAAGAACTTGGGGAAACTATCGGCCACAGGTGTTCGTTACAAAATACACACACACAGTACAGCGGAAGCATAAAAACGAAAAGCCCCCAAAAAATATACCAAGGAGAAAAACACCATTTAGTGTTCAGTAGTCATTCATGAAGCAAAATTTACGCTGCTGATGTTCAACACCTGCACCAGTCAACAATTCTGCACGATTACGTCCATTGTTGGCAAATGGTGCAAAAATGTATGTAAATAACGCCAGTGAACATGTGAAGTAGGCACAGCATTTGAATAGAGACGACATCTTCGTGACAGATAGATAGCAGCCGCTTGCTATCACTCCAACAGCAAGCGGTTGCCATCATTCACTGTCGTGAAGATATCGTCTCTGTTCAAATGCTGTGCCTGCAGCCTCACATGTTCATTGGCATCTTGTTGTGGCACTACCAGTCAGGTTGGATACAAAACAAGCTAACTGCATTAAAGAATTTGGACTTTGGCCGTTGGATTAAACATGTAAGACAAGAAATTCTGTCGTATTTTAGTTAAAGGTAATCAAACCAGATCATTTACCATTACTAAAGTTATCTTCTAGATAATCAATAATTCTTGCTGAGTCGGGAATTATTTTTACACCGTCCTTGAGTACAGGAACTTCTCCGAGTGGATTCAGCTGCATAAACCATGGTTCGTACTGCTCAAATGATGCCAACTGAACCATTCGGCTTCGAAACTTGAGGCGCTTTTCCACCAAAGCCATTACTACCTATTAGAACAAAAATAAAATGAAGTTGAAACAAAATTACCGTAGGAGGTTACTCTAGTGATCCTGTTACAAGTTAAAACCTTGTTATAAGTTAAACATGTGACTCGAGTAACTAGCGGTTAGCGTAATGTTGGGCGGTACCCGAAATTGTTGTGACGGTGCCGGTACCAGCCTAGGTACCGCGGTACTCGGTATTTAACGGTTCTTAAAATATGGCATTACTTCCTTCAGTAGCTCCGGTATTTTTTTTAAAGTAGCCTAATCAAACCAATTAAGGTTGGAAATGGAATCATCAATTTCATTTACGTAGCCCCTTCCCCCCTCCGAAAAAATACACATAAAAAATAATCACCAAGTGGACTTCTGAACTTTGAACTCAATTTTATTTTTCTGTTGGTTCTTACCCTGGTTGTAGCATCAAAGTTACACAAATTTGGTTCCACTTTTGTGCATTGTTTAGAATTTCCAATTTTACCATTGTTGATCTCTAACTGATTATTACACTGCTTTGAGCCCTACAACACAAGGACTGACTGAAGCCTTTTTTCATATTAAAACAATACCTGTATTTTAACAAAGCACAGTATTTGGTTCTGGCTTTGGATAATCAGTTGGGCAAACTTCAATAACTATGAGAAAAAGGCTAGGCTACAAAAATTGACTACAGTTGTATGGGATGAAATTTGAAACCCACACTTACAATCCTTCCAAACCCAACAAACTTCCCCAACAAAGTTCATTGGGTTTGGAAGGATTGTGAGTGTGGGTGCTGGTGGCTTAACTGCCTGAAGATGAAGTTCGTTGGGTTTGGAAGGATTGTGAGTGTGGGTGCTGGTGGCTTAACTGCCTGAAGAAGACAACCAGTAAAGGTAGCCAAAAATTTGCAAGTTTCGAGGCTAAAACCTTTGACTTTTGGTTTTGCGTGATCGAACTGTGAGTATAAGTCATGAATTTGAACCAAAGTAGAAATGCTGAGTGGACCGATTTTTCAGTATTCAAAAAAGTTTTAGTATTAATTATTAATAAGGCTCGGCCGATACCAACTTTGAGCGATCCGAACCGATACCAATACGGTCCGATGCTACATCACCGATACCGATGCCGATACTTCAATGCGTTACTTCCAGCAGAGTTAATGTTTCTTCCATATTCAGAAACAAAATTTGATGAAAAAATCCGAATCTCAAAGCTCAATGAGCAAGCATCTTGGAGTAAAGTGAGTTTTTTGGCACCAGTTTTTGGTTTTTGTTAAATAATTTGAAAACGACTGAACGGTGAATTAGCACCACTGGAAAGCTCTAAAAAAAAAAACGGTTAAAATGGTGTATTGGAACATCAAAAACGGACAATGTTTGGTGAAGATATCGCAAAAACCGATACTTGACCAATACAATTGGCCGATACGGATCCGATACCAATATCGGTATCGGCCGAGCCTTAATTATTAATAATTCCGAAAATGAAGATTCTCCCAGAGAACTTGTTCTCGCCAGGAGAATCTAAGTTCTCTGAGAAGAATCCGACGAAACTGTGTTACAACATTGGGATCCTTCCCTATGCCTACGGCGCTTTTTTACCTCATTAACGCAGTCATTTATGCAAAATATTGCGTCACTTCCGCCTCTATCCCGCTTCCCCCTACCCTGTCCGCGTCCACTCACTCTTTTCTTGCTGTGAACGCACGATTCCATGCAGGGAGGCGGGCGGGCCCTGTTTTGTAACACAGTTTCGTCGGATTCTTCTCAGAGAACTTAGATTCTCCTGGCGAGAACAAGTTCTCTGGGAGAATCTTCATTTCTCCTTCGTAGAATCCTCCTCACTGTGTTACAACATTGGGATAGATTAGGAAGCAGTGCACACCTCGGAATCGCTCCGAATATGGCTGTGGTGACCTTGGTCCCACTTAATAATCAACCAGTACCTACACCCCAGACTACCCAGGGACCCCACTCATCCGCCACCTCGGCGTCCAAGTACGGGTCCCAGAGAAGGGCCCCTGCGCTCTTCAAGGGATAAGGTCCCTCCCTGGCGCAGGCCAACAGCCGGACGAACCAGGCTGCACACTGCCAGTCCGGTGTCACTAGTACTGCCCACTCAACTCGATCCACGATGAGTTTGTCTACGCAACGTCCAATTAAAGGACACGGGGGAAAAAGATACGGAAAGAACGGGCCCCAGTTCACACTGAACGCATCCACAAACTCTGCCCCTGGGCAGCGTCCCCACGACCCAAATCGCTGCAATTGGGCCGTCGCCTCCGATGCGAATACGTCCACGTCTGGCGTCCCAAACCACCTACAAATCTTCTGGAACGCAGCAGTACACAATCGAAAGTCAAATCTGTCCCAGAAATTTCGAGACAGCCCATCCGCTGTCACATTCAACTTCCCCGGCACAAATGCCGCCTGTACCACACAATCCAACTGACGTCTACGCTGCTCTAGGCAACGGACCATGGCGTTTAGCATCTGGGACTTTGTCCCCCCTTGATGATTCACATATGCCACGGCCACTACATTATCCGAAAGGATTCGCACGACCAGTCCCCTGACCAGGTCTCCAAAAACGTCTAGCGCTTTAAGCATAGCCAATAATTCCCTTGCATTTATATGCAAGGCAGCCTCCCTGGGCTGCCACCTCCCCTGCGCTTGCGAATCCCCAGTGGCTGCTCCCCAGCCCATGTCCGACGCGTCCGTTGTCACCACTACTGCGGCCTCCACCGAGACCCACGATTTTGCTACCACTGAGCGACCCAGAGCCTTCGCCCACCAGTCCAAATCTTCGCAAGAACCGTGCGAGAGGCTTCCTCCGCGCACTCCCGCACGACACCAGGTCACCAGGTCATGTTGCCACCATCGTGTGTGCAACTTGCCGTACTCCACGGCACACAACAAACTTTCTGCCAGCCCCAACAACCGTTGAAGCTCCTTAACAACCGTGACCGGGTCTTGTTGCAGCCTCGCAACCATGCCTACCATACCAGCCTGCTTCTCAGGCGGCAGCACAAAACGGGCTGACTCTAGATCCAACATCATTCCTAAAAATCGCACCGCCTGCGACGGTACCAGCACACTCTTTTCGTAATTTACGAAAAATCCCAACTTCCGCAAGGTTTCCAACACTCTCCGCACATCCCGCCGCACACTTGCTGCGGACGGGCCTACTACTGCAAAATCATCCAGGTAAATGAAAATTAACACACCGGCCCGGCGCAAGAAGCGCCTCACCACTGATATAAGCTTCATAAAAGTACCCGGGGCTGACGCCAATCCAAACGGCAGCACACAAAAACGGTAAAGACAACCTTGCCAGGAAAACATTAACAACCGTCGTGCACCGTCCTTTATTGCCACTGCATAGTATGCTTGAGACAGATCTATGGTAGCCATCCACCACCCTGGTTGTAAATGTTCTACCACCCTTGGTAGTGTATCCAAGTAGCACTTCCGTACAACTACAAACTCATTCAAGCCTTTCAGGTTCAAAATTATCCTGATCGATCCGTCCGGCTTTGCCACTGAAAATATTGGCGACACAAATCCTACACTTCCGTTTTTCACTCTCTCAATTACACCTTGAGCTAACATCTCGCTCAATTTCGGGGCAATCTCCTTCGCATCGTCAAACAACGGCGGCCTCGCCGAAACCGCCTTCAGCGGTGGCGTATTTCCCAACTCTAGACCAGCACCGTCTACAACATCCAACACCGCCGGCGACGCCCCAATGGCCGCCCACTCTGCCCTATGGCCTCTCAAACTTCCAGCACGCCATGTGCTCATCATTTTCAAGCTCCGTTCCCGCGCTTGTTTTCCAACAATCCAACCGCACACACAACAAAACTCATCTACTCCCGCTCGGTATCGTCGATGCCTTACACGCCCCAGTGTTTCGCATCGTCCAAAAAAAAAAATTTTAAAACCGAGCCATTCGTACTTTCTTATTACCAACACCAACTACTTTTTCCACCGTCCGCCACTCGCGGCTCCCGCCGGTTCGGTCAGCTACCGACTCCGACAATGGGTTTCACATATGAACTCCCAACCACACCTTCTCCTTCAAATTCCGTCACACAAAACAAAAACAAATACTACGAACCTGACAATCCGCATTAAACCACTGCCGCCACGTTCTCAAGAAGCAATTATATCCACGTGCGGACGTACTCGGCCGGCCTAACAGGCCGCCACGTTTTTCGTTCCCACAAATTCTGCCGTTACCATGCCGGCCGCCATCTTAATACTCTCCAACCAGTATCGATAGAAATACTCACCACCAATCGCGTAGCCTCGTAGCCACGCTGCTTTGCTTGGAAAGATGGCGCACCTCAGTTCAACTGCGAAAACGATCTTTCGAAACGAATTCCCCTTAGGAATTCAACAATCTTAGCTTAAGAATGTCTGACTGCACGCGCCAGCGGCAAGAAAAAGAGTGAGTGGACGCGGACAGGGTAGGGGGAAGCGGGATAGAGGCGGAAGTGACGCAATATTTTGCATAAATGACTGCGTTAATGAGGTAAAAAAGCGCCGTAGGCATAGGGAAGGATCCCAATGTTGTAACACAGTGAGGAGGATTCTACGAAGGAGAAATATCAATTCACAAATTAAACACGCACATTTACACAAACTAGACACTTACTACTGTGGCCAGCAAATTTTCAACAACTAACTGTTGTCTTCATCACGCTTTTAAAAAGGTTGGTTTAGTCCCTGATCACATCTTGCTTCTACGATGTTTACAATCGCCATTTTCGAATTCATCGGTAATCGTGGCCACGTCTACATTCACCGGTAATGAGCAAATTAGTTTGTTTATGTAATTCCGAACAAATTTAAGATGGTGATGACCTGCTCTCACTGTGATTGGCAAAAAAAGAAAAAGTGACAGCAACAACCCACACATGCATGAAATTTCAACCCTTCTGAGCTCTGAAATGGGTGAACCCCATCAACATATTTTCAATTATTAAACAAAGCAGCCCTTGAAACGAAGCTACAACCAACATACTTGGTTAGCTATACAGCAGACAGGAGCTGGTTACGGAACAGTGAAATGTCTAGCCGTCCTGATTAGTTAACCCTTTGATGTCAAATTTGAGAACTTTGATAACCATTAGTGCGTGCCAGAGCAGCGGCAATCTTCACGAATGTGAAATGTGTGTCACTTGCCATTTGGCCAGTAGACATTAAAATGCACTCACCATTGCCCATTACTTCCTCACCATGTAGAAACAATTTTAGCAGTTGTGCTGCTACTTGATGCTTAAATAATGTTTGCATTACTCTTAACTCTCCAATTAGCTAAAGTGGCCAGCAACAGAATTGCACGTTTAATTGGGGAGCCCTTGCAATTCTGCACGCAACTCCACAAACCACTTGTTTCTAGCTAATAAGGCTCCTGAGAGAATACATTGGCTAGCTTAATAGAACTGATTATCGAGTATACAAATGACGCACAAACTCAAAAAATGTCAATACTCATCACATCAGTTTTGCGAATTTTCAATAGGCATTACCCGAAAATTAAATATTTTCAGTCCTCCTATCTTCGTCAGGCAGCAAGAAACGTGTGAACTACACTCTACATAATTGTATGCACTCTTCTAGATGGATCGAATTCAATCGAGAACGATTCAAACTTGACGCGTCTGTGGCCCTCTGAATTTAGGAGGCCCACGATCATCTCTAAGCTGCGGATGCCATTCAAAGGTAAGTTGTTCTCCAAATCTTCTGCTGACGAGGTATTTAATTGCAGGAAAGGATGCCCCATGGAGAATCATGAGGGGTTGCCCTGCCAATAACTCATATTCATGTTTGGCAGGGCAACCCCTCATTAATCTCCATGGGCCATCCTTTCCTGCAATTAAATACCTCGTCAGCAGAAGATTTGGAGAACAACTCACCTTTAAATGGCATCCGCAGCTTAGAGATGATTGTGGGACTCCTAAATACAGAGGGCCACAGACGCGTCAAGTTTGAATCGTTCTCGATTGAATTCGATCCATCTAGAAGCGTGCATACAATTATGTAGACTGTAGTTCACATGTTTTTTGCTGCCTGACGAAGATAGGACTGAAAATATGTAATTTTCGGGTAATGCCTATCGAAAATTCACAATACTGATGTGATGAGTATTGACATTTTTGGAGTTTGAGCATCATTTGTTTACTCGATATTTCTATCACTCAAAGTAGAATGGTCAGATTCTTTGCCAGAACTGATTATTTGTATACTGTAATTTTTTTATGCAGAGTGTCTCTACTCCCGGTTGGTCCGTAACCGATTCAAGCCTATCTTGGACGCGTTGCCGGGACCGCAGCTCTGCAAGTATGGATCCTGGCGAACACAAAAGGCATAGGTTTTAGGAAAAGTGGATTAGTTTAGAATTGATTAGGTTTGGTTAGGTTGAGTGTGTGATTAGAAAGATAAAGTTCACTTTAACAAGATCAGGGCCTACTTTTTAACAAATTCACCGGGATAGAAGTCTTTCAAACCTGCATCCTGTCACTGGGACCAGAGATACTATCCTTTTTTTTTACTAAACAATAGCTTTAAATGTAGCCTACCTATGCACGTCAACTAAATGATTCTGCCCTGGATTCCTTTTAACCGACGACAAAATAAAGCACAAATCCTACGCTACAAAAGAAATGGACTGCAGCCGGAACCTTCAGGATCTTCCAAAACGCCACACATGTGCAAAAATATAAGTCCACTGCTGGGCACAGTTTGGTACTGCCAAAACTCGGCACACTTGACAGAGATATAATACAGCAGTCCAAAGGCAAAAGGAGACTTAAAGAGTCCAACGAACTACTTTAATCCTTGCTTGAACACATTTATTACGTAGTAAATGTTCCTTACTTTTTTTCACCTTTCGTTCAACGGAAGTGACATCATCTTGAATGCGACTGAGGGCCGACTGTGGGATTGAACCATCGCAGCCGCTCGGAAAGGTGGTTGATTTTGACGGGATTGTGAGTATGCGCGAGGCACAATTTATCGACTGATTCTGGATGGATTATCGACTGACTCTGGATGGAGCCATCAGTTGCGTTGAAAGGTGACGTTGTTTCCCTCATCTGGCACTTTTGGAACGTTCGGTTGAGGTCTCTGTGCATTGAAGGTACTGAACTGTCTTCAGAAGCGTGTGTATGGTTCGAACACATGTGGGTCGTTTTGGAAGAACCTCCTTGTAGTGTACATAGCTTTACCTACATTCCATTTGGGCGCTACGACTTATTTAAATAAATAAACGATCCAGAGGCGCCCTGCAGTCCTAATATACACATTGATGTCTTATCTTGTAAACGTGAAAAGTTAATAAATAGACCTAGCTCCATTCCTGGGGGGGGGGTTTGCACTTCTCTTAGCAACCACCAGCTGACTAAGGTCTGGTCATTCTTTGTTGATGCCAGAGGGCAATCATCGGGGCTAGGCAGGATAAGAGTACACGGCGGGAACACTCGCACCACCCAGAGAGTGCAAGTGAATCAAATAATTCAGCAGGGTGGTGTTAGCGTTCTCGCATACGCTCGTATCGTAAGCCTAGTCGCTGTGAGGGCAACGAGGTCCCTACACATTCCAGACGAGGAAAAACGATGCCGTACACCAACCAACACTGCTGTGATGAGCGATGAAGAAATAAACCGCATAATGGCAAACACATTAGACACAATAGACAGTCATTCCATTAGCTAGTCACTAGTCATATTTACCTTTTGAGAATAAAATGAATGAAAGTTATGATACAATATAAGAGAGTTTCCATTGGAATTCTTGCTTGAAAAGCCCTCGTTGGCACCTTCGCCCGCCATTTTCGATGTGGAACAGGTTATGTATAATTAGCAAAACTGAAATATAATTTTAATGCGAGAGCAACAATTTTTAAGCTTTATTCATGACTTAACTCTAACATGTAGAACGCTTTACATTTTAAATTTCGGTAACCGTTTTTCAACATAAACTGTAAAACGTAATAGTTTTAATGTTTTTGACTTTGAATAATGCTAATTATGGACTGCAAGCGCCCATATGGGAGCCGGAAGTTGTGTGACGTCACTTCCACCTCGTGTGAAACGGGTGGTGCCGGTGGTGCCTTCGACAATCCAAACTCAATCATCTGGAGGCAGTTTAGTACCCTTAACATACAGAATGCCTTTGAGCAACTCCGCTCTGCCACCAGACTGGATGAGTTTAGCTACGGCTTTTCGAAGGCCCTGAAAGAAAGATGGCGGCCGCCTTGTTGTCGGAAACGTGCACTTTGCTAAAACAAGGTGCTGAAGCTAAGTTATTTATATCAGAGTTCTACGGTAAAAGAGTGATAATCAAGGAACGATTTTCCAAAAAGTATCGACATCCTGCCCTTGATGAAATTTTAACTAAGGAAAGAACCAAAGCAGAAGCAAAATGTCTCGTGCGATGTCGGATATTGGGTGAGAAACTCCACTTTACGCCTCATAAAAATGGTATAACTCGACTTACTTGGAACTTGCTATGCGCACTCGCTAATTTTTTTCATATATTTTGCCAACTTTGGACAAATAATACTGAACATCCTTTTCCCACGTTTCACTAAATTCTTTTTAACGAAAGTACATAAATATTTGGTTTGTGTCATATGCTGTGAAAAAATGCACACTTAAGTGAAAATAAGAAATTCCATCACAAGTGGTTCAGAAGGAAGCTAAGATTAACAAAAACGATTGCCGGGGGGGGGGGGGGGGTATGTCCCTTCACCCATCTGTAATGCTTAACCCCCCTTCTTGTAACTGTCAAAAACTGCCTTCCCTTGTTCCCAGCATAGGTGGAGTAGCCCCTTTACACAAGTCACGGTGCGTTGCACAATCGGGAAGGAGTTCACAGCAGGAGTCCCTATTCTTCCCATGTTCCACACTTTCAAAGAAAAAAAAGTCTGTGATACAAAGTTTAAAAAACACATCTTTTTTCAAGAACATGCGTTAAACCAGCTTTTCCAGATTTATTTAATTTTGGTTGTAGAATATCCACAGGTAGCCTGAGTGATTAAGAAAGGTGAATTTGGGGTGAGGAGGTGGGTCAGTTTATTTTTGGACCCTATGATTGTGCAGGGGGAGTGTCATAAAAGTTGTAGGCCACATTTTCAATTTGTCCAACCATCCCCACCCCCAACGCCTAGTCATTAAGTGTGTTAAAATTATTTTGAAGTTGGTTTAAAGTGAAAACAAGATATCGATTTGTCATAAAATTTGGATCCGTTGTGTCATAAAATGAAAAACAAATTCACGAATTAAGACATGGAGCCCTGCAGTTTACGCCACGAGTATGGCGACTTAACATTATAATGGACTGTTTTTATTGTTGTAGAATGTGTTGAATTTAGTTAGGATTTTGGATTCAACACACACATTCTACAACAATAATATCAAAGAAAATTAATATTTAGGTTTTTTGTTCTGCTTTTTTTTTTTTCAAAAAGTCGACTGGGACGACAGTATTTAGTTTATTTCCTGCGAAAGAGATTTTATATTTCTTGTGCCTATTTCACTGGGGAAAAAAATGATGCAAATGGCCAGCCAAATATAAATAATCAGTGGGCAGAGACAAAATAATAGAAGTGGCCTGTTTGTCATTTGGAGAATATGGGAGCTAGTAGCGATGCACGCACCTGCATTTTGCCTTGCAACAGAAACAGAAAACTGCAGACCTTTTTTTTAATAAAAAAAGGCTAATAGGCTACCCAGAAATGTTTCTTTTGGCATAATGATTAAACGAGGCATGGTCTAATTTCTTTGATGCGAACAATCTGTGATGGATTAAGTCTTAAGTAGTTGGGTTATTTGCTGGTTAGCCTTCTTTTATTAAATTTGCGTTACTAGCCATCAGAAAGAAAATTTTAAATGCTATTGGATGACAGTAGCATACAAAGACGTTAACTATGTATGTGAAGGAGGGAGGGATGTTTTACTATTAGTGGAAGACGACCAGTAGCTGGGTCTACATTTTCCTACAAATGCACCATTTGCCATAAGCCTCAACACTGCATTTTAAAACTAATGCTTGCACTAGTGGAGAAAAAAAAATGTTTTAAATGTGGATGTTCTTAATGTTCCAGGTATTGCCACACCCACTGTTTATTACGTTGATATGGAAGCAAACGCTATTTATATGGAATACATTCATGACGGCATTACTGTAAGGGAATACATCAGCAACTTGAATTTCTTGGCAAAACATGGGGAAAGTGGTGACCCTTTAGCAGGATTGGCAGCACTGGCTGATAAAATTGGTAGCACCATAGGAAAACTGCATGCCAACAACATCATCCATGGCGATTTGACGACTTCCAACATGTTGCTTCGTGACAATCAAATAGTCGTGATTGATTTTGGACTTAGCCATGTTGAACCCAACACAGAAGATAAAGGTGTCGACTTATATGTCTTGGAACGTGCAATATTAAGCACACATCCTGACAGTGAAGCATTTTTTGAACTAATTTTACAAAGCTATGCAAAAGAAAATAATGAATCATCCGAAGTGTTAAAGAAGTTGGAGGAGGTAAGAATGCGTGGCCGAAAGAGGACGATGGTGGGATAGTTCCAGCGTTCTACTATTCTGAACTTTTCCTCCTTGACTGAGGACATTTTATAAACAGTTTTAAAAAATGGATCATAGCTCTATTACTTCAAACAAAGCTGAATTAATGAAAAGGGTTAAATTTCTACTTGTGATTAAAAAAAAAAAATTATGTGCTTTTTTTTTTGGAAGTGCTTACAAGTGGCTCTTTAACTTTGATCACATAGTGCAACAAAGTATAGCCTAAATTGGCTGGCACATACGTAACTTTGTAAAATGATCTCTTCAGCAAATATGGCTGTACCGGAAAGCTGACCTTCACTCCGAAAATAGCCAGTATACAGAACTAATTACTAATTTTGCTAAAAACGTAATATGTACATTTATAACTACAGGAAAACACACACAACCACCTGGCAGAAAAACAACAGAGTTCCTTTCAGAGTTTCCTTTCGAAAGGAACTCTGTTGTGTTTCTGCCAGATGGTTGTGTGTGTTTTCCTGTAATGTCGATTTCAAACCACTGTAGATGCCAGTTGCCGGTATTTTGTGTACTTTTAGTATTTCTCATTTAATCCTATGATACAGAGACTGGCCAGAAACCAAATGCCTTTTTCTTGTAGTAATTGACTGTAGAACCGTCGTCAGATTTGAGCTATGTTCCATGACTGCACATCAGTGTAGTCAACAGATACAATATGTGGAGGTGTAGAGCCTACTCTTAGTGCGTCACCCAAAATATTTTACGTAAATCGATACATTAGACACAGATAACTCCTCAAAATAAGGTATAATTTGCCCAGCTTTGATTTCTGTTCCTACTATATGCCGAAACTGCCGTAGGCTCAGCTAAGTAGTGGGTAGTTCCTGTTGCAGTCGAGGTGGTTCAGATTACTTAAATTGGCACTAGGCAGCCGCGTTTAAACTCCTGACACAATTTTACACGGAAAGGAACAAAAACGTGCTGTGTAGACTGCAACCGTTTTAAGTTAAAGCCGATTACAATGATATATATTTAGCGAAGAATGGCCAAACTGCCACTGAAGATTGGCTGAAGCTAGTGGTATATGTAGTGAACAGACATGACAGAAAGAAAAGTTAACTTTCGTTAACACTTGTTTTACACAATTAGGATAAAAACATCATTCTTGTTTTAAATCCACTCAATTTTTCAGTGAAATTCCCAACCGTTCATCTTCATCAGAACCACAGAAAAGTCGTTACTACATCTCTTCTCGGATTTCAAACAACGTGCAACTGCCGGTTAAACCACCGATGTACATTCTACGTCTCGTCCAGTCCAGATGTAATACTCGGGTTGGGTGCACTATCTGCTCAATGCAGTCTAGGCTAGCCCCATTTATGTTCATGAGGGACACCTGTTTTCTTGAGGTAGGAGCAAGACCATTCATCGTGTTCTATCAAGCTAGGGGGTGAAATGCTTCCACAAGTTTCCCCAAAATTTCTCCGGGAGGATGAACGAGATTTCTGGAAACCCGACGTCTAACCTGGACTGCATTGAGCAAATACTGCTCCGAGTGTTACATCCAGACTGGGCGAGATGTGAAATGTAGGCAATGGCTGAACCAGCATCAGCGCATGGTTTGAAATCAGACGAGATGTAGTAACGACTGGTATCCCGTCAAAACAGCGTGACGACAAAACAGCGCACGACAAAATAGCTCACGACAAAACAGCGCACGACAAAATGGCACAAAAAGTTGTTTTAAAACGATGATAGTTCGAAATTATCATCAGCTGTCGACAATTTCTGTCTTATTTATTAATTAATTACAAACTGTAGATAAGAAAAAAAACAATACATTTAAATTTCGGGATCAGCGTGGTTTCCCGCCCATTCCCCCCACACATAAAACTAAGTTAAACCAACATACTGGAAAAAATAAACTAAGCCTTTAACTTAACTGAAAGCTGTGGGTAATTTGTCTTATTTATTTAGGCCTAAATAAATAAGACAGAAATTCCCCACAGCTTTCAGCTAAAGGTATGAATTTATTTTTTTACGGTATCTTGGTTTTACTTAATTTTATGTGTGGTGTTACCATGCTAGCCCTGAAGTTTATTCTTATGTAGTTTCTAATTAATAAATATATAAGACCGAAATTGCCCACAGCATATGATAATTACGAAGTATTATCGTTTTGAAACATTTTTAGTGCTATTTTGTCGCCGCTATTGTCGTCTGCTGTTATTTCCGCGCCGTTTTGACGTACATCCGTAACGACTTTCCCTGCGTTTTGTAGTCTGTCCTTCTGATGAGGTGAACGGCTTCCTAGCTCAGTTTTACCTCTGTACAACAATATACTGTACTTCCTTTGCTTGTTGTGCTCTCTCTCCATCTACCCAACTCAGCACATCTCTTTGCAAGATTTATTCCATCTTCCAATCTAACAGCGCTGCTTGACTTGCAACTTCCAAGCCGCACGACAAGAGGGTGGGAAGACACACCAGTAGCTCTAAGAAGCGTGCTCCGGCAATACCATGTTTTGTAATTACACTGACTACTTCAATTAATTGGATGCAGGCCACTATCATGCGATTGTTGACCAATCATGCTTTTTTTTTGGGAGTAGTGTTTAAGCTCCAGTACTGTATAACTTCTGCCTACGATCTTAACCAGCTATGCTACATAAAGTATACATTTTAGATTTTGTCTTGCATACGCCAACACGGTTTTTCAAGTAAATTATAGCAATATCGTTGGCATGTGGTTTCTTTTTACCGTACTAGCCCAATTATAAGGTGGCTCGAATATAAGACGAATTGTCGTTTTGGGCTCTCAAAACAAAATAAATGGGCACAATTATAAGGTGGACGACTTTCACCCAAGATTCTGCCAGTGCCTCTATTACCAGTGTAGTTGATATTGTAGAATAATAAATAGTTCAACTAATGCCGATTCAGAATCGTAATTTTCATCATTTGTAGGTTGTTGTTTTTTTTTTTTTATTGTGCACGCCCCAGAAGCAGAATATTTTCAGCCGGTCTGCGACAAGCTTTTTGCAAACTAAAAACGGTCTGCGGGAAGAGGGAGGTGTCTGCAGGTGGCAGGAAGGGTGTGAAGATGGAATTTTGCATTGTGTAAAATTTTGAGTTAGGCCCATTTGGGTTCAAGAACAAGTTTCTTGCGACAAGTTTTTGTCGAGACCTTTGTAGGTTGTTTTTGCTAAACAACTTGAGAACGACCAAATCTATCATCATGACAATAGCACCAGTCAAAAGCTCTCGAAAAAACGGTTAGATGGTGCATTTGAACGTCAAAATCGGTCAATTTTTGGCGAAATTGTCGCAAAAAGAAGACTAAGCCAGAAAAAAAGTGCAGGATAAATCGTACTGCAACATTGCCAGCCATACTGCGACGTAGTGTCGCTCTGATTCTGCTACAGGGGTGCACGCCATACAAATTTTTAATGTCCAATTTTGCTTTTATTTTAGTTTTTGATAAATAATTCAAAAAGCATTAGAGCTACTGAATTCTCATTAGCAGCAATGGATAGCTCTTAAAAAAAAAACCGATAAAAAACGATTCGAATGGCGTATTCAAACTTCAAAATGATCAAATTTGGCAGTTATGGATTTGGATGCGAATACAAGACGAAGAGGCAGTTTTAATGAAATACATCCGGGGAAAAAATACTGTCCTACATTTTGACCAATACGGTACGACAATAACCCTGATTAAGGCTACACCGTTAGGAATACTGGATTGGATCGGCTGCTGGTATTCGTAATCTCGGCAACTTTCGCGGAAATATCGATAACTCTGGAACCGTTCAAGATTAAGACACAGTTTACGGCGTTTTGCTCAGGAAATCACCGAGTATCTTCCTAGCTATGTTTTAACAGTGGGTTACTATTTAAAATTTTTTTATTTTAATAATTATCGGACTTTTGCAGAAAACTACACCTTTGATGACAAATTGGGGATACAATTTTGAATATCGGCATCAGCAAGAGACCGGACCAGTACAGCATTAACCCTGATACAACAATACAATTATGAAGACCCAACAAATATTGTTATAGAGCCTTCTTCTTGCAAGCTGTGTGAAGGTGTTAGCATGCCTATGTAATCAACGCCCACTGGCATATAGCTCACACGCAGGCAGAATAGAAGGACGAAGTCGGCATGAGTGCAGGAGGAAAGAAGGGTTGTGCTTTATTACATAAGTAAAGAACTTTAGCTATCCGACCATATAAAAATTGTTGCAAATCACAATTTTCTTCACATTGCATGCTAATTCTGAAAACACCCAACCCTAACTTTGTGCTTTAATGATTTTGTTACTGTGTGTAAAGATTAAAAAATAGTAGAACAGACGCTAAAACATTATCTTGAATATACAATTTTATATAGTGTAAGTATAGTGATAATGTCAAAAATACACCGGTACGTACATGTTAAAAAGTAACAAAATACAGCATTTTTGGTGTGCAATAAAGTGATCTCTTTAAGTGTTACAAAATAATGTTAACATACAAAAATAATTTTACTTCACATTGACAGATTTTTCACAAAGGCAAATAAAGATTTCAAAAATGATTTTAAATTTTTTCGCTTTAAAATGTAAGTACACATTTTCGTTACGATTAGCCATCTATTATGTTTTTTGGTCAAAAGACAAGCTCACAGTCGAGACTGCATTCCACCGGCAACTACAAAATTTTCCCCCGTGATGTAGGAAGCATCTTCAGAGCACAGAAATGTTACCATACCAGCAATATCTTTGGGTTCAGCAATTCTATAGAACAAATAAGTAGCAATGTAAAGACCTTTGTATAACAGACAGGCAACAGGATCACGTCAGCATGAGGAAGTCCTAAAATGTCACAATAAAAAAGGCACCTGGTTGATTTTGGTTTCTAGTATTGCCTAACTGAAAATATACATTACTTGCAATTTATAGCATTCCTTCTTGTCATGCAATCTCCCCCCCTAAAAAAGAACTACTTATAGCCCTACGCCTGCCAGCTCGGTAGCCTCAGTGTACGCATGCGTGACGCACTCCTATATAATCGCCGGGTTTTGTGCCTCTCAATTGTCACGGTGGTAACTCAGGAGGGATGTGTATATTTTTGGTTAGGTAAGAGAAACCATAATCAATTAGGTGTCCTTGGTATTTTGATATTTCTATATGTCGACGAAAATATTATTACCTGCAATTTATAGCATTGCAGCAGACCTCGTGACCGTGTGCGCTAGAGCTATGAGCTGGCTTCCCCATAGTCTACGGACTCCAAGAGCCTGTAACGGAGGAGTAACTTCTAGGGATTGGTGTTATGACCTCCCTGACCCCAAGGATCAATTCCCGTGAGACGACAAAGTCCACCTAGGCTGAAGGGTAAGTTTTGTCTACGTTTGCTGGTGTATAACACAAGTGATACACGTGGAATAGATAACGTTGAAAAGCACCTATAAGGATGGGAAGTTTACAGGTCCAGAGGGGCGGAGAACGAAACAGCAGTTGACATGAAAATAGGCAAGTGAAATTCCTTCAGGTTCCAAGGCTTTCCCGGATACTGTTGCTGGAAGATATTCGAGAAGAGCAGAGGGCAACTTGACTTCAAAACTCGGGAGATGACGACTGTGTCATGAAAGGTGGTGTGATGAAAGAGCAGGATGGATTGAGGTGGAGTCGAACAGGGTCGCCTGAACCATTCAAGGGTAAAACACATGACAGACGAAAGCATCCCGAGTCTGAAGAACGAAGGACGGGAATAACGAACGGACGGTCGACAAAGGAGAAGGTGAACCTCCTACCGGAGGTGCAAGGTTGTTTGAAATCGTAAGCAAGCGTTCATAGTATAGTATGATTGAGGGAAAATTGCCCGAAATAAGCTAGCTGTTAATGATAAAAGAACGACGTCACTGACATGTGTAGTGTTCGAGGAGCCAGAGTCTCGCATCAGAGGCGATGGAAGGGTGTATGAAGCAACAGCACTGAGATCCAGAAGGAGGCCGGAGCCACGAAAATGGCCTGAAGCAGGCCAAAAGGCAAAACATGGTCGGGAGTGCAAAATGGATGTGAAGGAAGAGCATGTGGAAAGTTTACATGAAGGCGGCATGGAAAGGGCAACGTCCTCTTGGTGAAAACGTGTAACAGAGGGTTGGTGATTGGCTTCAAAAAGGAAAAGGGAACGAAGGTAAGATGCAGAGTCATCGTTGGAAAGGAAGGTAGTCCAAGATGCCGTTGGTGGGCCCTTCTAATGTTTGTGCAATTGATGTGGAAATTGACAGAAGGAAAAGTGATTCTGGCTCCTCGGCGTAGCAGAAGTCAATAAGAAGATGAAGGGTACTAGGGACTTTATAGGAAAACGCGGAAGGGTACTAGAGACTTTATAACGCAACTCCTTTAGCTCGCGCATGGTATGGTGCACAGGGTAATTGACGAGTGGCATGGTTGTAGTACTGCTTAACTCCGGGAAACATGGGAGTGAAGTATGCAGTGTCATTGTACTGCCGAACGGAATAGGTACTGAAGGTGTTAAGCAAAAGGGGAGCAGAAGCCGAAGCCCAACTTGACATCACAAGATCAATGGGGGCAGGAGAGTCCTTGGCTGCCGAAGTAACAGTCAGTACGAAGGGTAGGTCTGAAGGCTCTGAAGACGCCGGAGAACAACAATCAGCAGCAGGCGAATGAGTAATCATTGGCGAAGGATTCAAAGAAGAAGAGGTGCTGTCGGTCGGTACAGCGACCGGCGAAAGGGCCATGATGTCCAGTTGAAGCGGTCAAGAAGACATAGGAAGGCGTAAGCCGAGATGCGGCTTTTCGATGATGCACTGACCGAAGGTGAATGAGGTCGTAATCCAGGAACGCTTGGCAAAAGCACCGAAGCGGATTAAGGACGGGGAAAGCGATCACGTACCATGGAGTCTAGAAAAGAAAGATGAAACCCGCTCCTAAGCCACGCTTTTATATGAGGAGTGTGTCACGCAGGATATTCCATCAAGCCACAAGAATTCAATTTTCAGGTAGGATGTTCCGAGGGTGCTGACCTACATCTTCTACCCTTTATTTAGTCTTGATATAGTGCTGACATTCAGTTATCGAACACACAAAGCACAAGAAAAATATAATACGGGCGTGAAATGGGAGAAGACTAATTTAGAAGAACCCAGATAAGGATTTTCATGATTTTCATGACTGGAATTCAACTACAGTATCAGGGCACTTGATTTTGACTACCCAAATGTAACCAACTCATTAAAAAAATTGACAAGCCTTACATATCTGGGGTTTAAGGCTATTTGGTACTCGGCTCGTGGGGTGTGACTTAAAAATTAGAACCTGGCTGAGTATGCAACTTATAATCAAACTATCTGTTGCTGACATCCATACTCTATAGTCTATTCCAGTGAAAATGTGATGACAGATTTCGATGTTCCAATATACCAAATTCATCGCCTAAAGGAAAGCTTTCCAGTGGTGGAAATTAAAAGCCATTGGCTCAAAGAGTTTTTAACGTATACCCTTAAATCTGGAAAACCATTTGTATTTGTTAATCCAAACCAGTCGGCTAAGCAGCTTTCTTTCGTTTGCTTTGGGAAGGAAGCAAATCCTTTATGTCGTTTCTTAGTCTCGGTCCAGCAATATTCAGTTATCTATCGAATACATGTACAGTACACAAATCACAAAGAAAAAATAAACATCCAGTATGATCTTAAGGACTGCTCTCTTTCCTTTCGAGACTGCGTCATCTTTCCGAGGCGGGTTATTCCTGTGGATTCTCTTGGAACTTATCTGGCCTCAACTTTGTTCACTACAGAAAAGAATTCTTTACGTTTTGTAATGTTGTTGTTGAAGACCTAGATTTTGATGTTTGTCAATCTGCAGTTTTCGAATGCCTTGCATCGCTCCCATCGTGGTTCTATAGGAGTTCTTTCTCATCGCGATGTTTATGCATGTAATTTATTTTATCTGGTATGACACTTGTGTTGTGGGCTGCTGTTTTGCATGGGAAGCACTCTTCCCTGGTTTTGCATGTTTTATCTTGCAACTTTTTCTACTTGGAGAGTCACATTTTGTACAGGTTTGCCTTTTTCTTTTTATTTGTTGGTTTATGGTCTTCCCTGCTGGTCTGGACTGAATGAGCGGTTCAGTAGATGGTTTAATCTGCTATAGTTCTGGACGTTTGCACTCATGCGGCGTCCCTTATAGCCTTCGGGCTGGGCATACGTCATACACCTTTAGTCAGTTAAGCGTGATATTATTGTTATTTTCCCTTTAAATTAAAAAGAAACTTGCAAACAAACTATGTTCACTGAATACTCAAACTCTACTTGACTCAAATTGAAATTATAATATTCGCAAGCCCCTAGTATCAGCTAATGTTGCTTTGATAATTTCGCTAAAAATCTACAATATTAGGTCTTTTTTTCCTCCTTAGGTGTTTTAAAAGTATGTAAACACATGATACTGCGAGAGTACAGAAATTCAACAACTGAAACACTTCACAAGTCCAATAACGCCCATCTCACATCGCCGAAATTAGTCAAATTTCGCAAATTTTCGGCAGTTCAACCCAGAGGATGATGGAAAAACTTCTCCCAACTGTCTTCTTCAGGTTAAGTTTGAAGTAATTCGGTGCTTTGGGTTACATGCGACTTGCTGTTGGCTTTCGAAACACGCAGCTTGCGTAGCCTCCTATATTGAACTGGTCGTTTCCACCAAAAGCACAAATTACTTCCCTTGGTGTCGGTATCAGCATCAGTACCAGACAACCACTAGTTATCTTCACTGTACAGGAAAAGTACTTAGTAAGGCTGGGCCGATCTCTATATTTGCAGTAGAGGTGGCACGATACTACCTTGATGTAGCAAATTTTATAAGGGTGTTGGGTAGGGATGTGCGAGTAGAAAAATTTTAAGTCGAGTCGAGCCGAGCCGAGTTTGCAACAGAAGAATCGAGTATCGAGCCGAGTTCGAGTATTTGATGGGAATATTTTGTTTGCAATTTTCCCTTTAATTTGTTAAGATAATAGGAACAAAGATGGTGCTTGGTTGACTGTGTTGGTTATGGTTTTCCAGTTTTAAGGATATAACTTGAAAATGGTTTCAGTTATTGGGTTTTAATCTGCACCACTGAAAAGCTCTCGTCGAGACGATCGATTTGGTATACTGGAATGTCAAAAACGGCCAAAAATTGACGAAGTTATCGCATTTTCGCCGGATTCGAGTTTTTCTAGTACGGACGCGAGCAGCGAGCCGAGTTCGAGTACAAGTTTCATACTCGGCTCGGCTCGACTATTTCGAGTATCGCACATCCCTAGTGTTGGGTTTCAGCTTGCAATATCAATAACAAAGTAAAAACATGGCAGCTGTCGGTGTGTACAGTTTAATTGTAACAATCATGTATTTTTTGTTTTATTAACGTTTGTGTCGCATCATTACTCGTCAGATTTGTGATGGGTAAATCAGCTGAGTGAAATACTGCGTACACAGCAAATGTAAATTTTGCAACAGAGTTAACGACATATGTCGATAATTCAATACATCAGAAAACCTAAGCTACTACACAACTTTTAGCTTGACAAGTTGCGTAGTGGCTGGTGCTCGATGTTTTTACGATTAGTTTGTATTAGATAAGCATTTGTTACCGAGCCAAAGCCATCTGGTTCAGCAGTGCAGCAAACTTTCGTATTAAAACTGTTTAGTGTTTTCATCAATAAAATAATTTAACATGCCTTGCCTACAGTTTAAAATATGTAGTCAAGTGCATTTATGCTTATCAACAATGATTTCAAATGTAATTTTTCTTGAAATACAGAAATCAGAGTAGGGTTGTCAGTTAATTAAGAATTGGGAACGTTTTTGTTGACTGGCTTGATTGGAAAAAAGTTGATTGACACAATGACTTGACGACTTTGAAAACTGATAAACGTTGTGACCAAATAATTTAAAACAAGAACTTGCCTGCCAAGAGGAGTCATTTGCTTTACTTGGTCCAGTGCTTCATCTGAACTCCACAACTATGAAAGAAAAAAAAAGGTTAAGTAAAATACAATCGCTACGAATGTAGAAAAATAAAGTATACTGTATATGTCCACTATACACACTAGACTGCTACTCACCGGAGTACTAAAGCGAGTACGAACTACTCCTGGTGCAACACAATTAACTCTTATGTTCGACATAGCACAGTGATGGGCAGCTGCCTTTGTTAAACCTAGAAGAGCTGTTTTACTCACGGAGTAGGCTCCTAGTAACTAAAAAATAAATCACAAATGCACGTAGGCTATTAATGCACACAGACACGCTTTTCAAGAATATAAAATCCAACAATTTTAATTTCATTATGAATGAAAAACAACGACAATGCGACATGTTTTTTAATAAACTTAAATCTCACAAAGCCTTTATAAAGTTTCTCAATAACACAAGAGTCTATCGGCATTCACAGTAAAAGTTTCTCAAACCTTGCCTGTCTAAAATTTACATAGCAGAAAAATATTGGGGCTGAATTGCTGAATTGCTTAATGCTGAATTATCAGCAAATCACTACAAGTTAATTAAATAATACGAGGGAAAAGAGTTACAAACTCCGTGAGCTTACCGAAAAAGGGTTGAATCCACCTATTGAAGAAATATATACAATGGATCCACCACTAGAAAAAAAAAA
>JAHWFP010209176.1:187094-202495 GCA_023313725.1 Lithobius niger | reverse complement strand
CAGGGAGTAGTTATTGGGCAAAGAGGACTGTTGACATGTTTTGGTCAGGAATTTACAGCTCACGCTGGCATAAATGCTAAATTTAACTGGGGAGGTATTTTGGGATAAAAGCTGAAACCATTCCTAGTGTCTCTAATTTTTAATTGATACTAGAGGAATCTACTTCATATTAAAGTACCGTAAATACTTGTTAATGCCTGCATCGATTCGATGCCAACTTAACCAATCCGATACTAATCCAGTTTTTAAAAATGTTACCGGTACCCAAAATTTAATCCCTAATTTTTTATCTGTGCTGTAGGTTTCATCAAAAGTCCAATAATTATTAAAATAAAAAATTTTCAAATATTAACCAACAGTTAAAGATGGCTAGCAAGCTACTCAGTGATTCCGTGAACAAAATGCTGCAAACCGCATGTTGTAATTTTGTACGTTCCAGAGTTATCGATATTTCGGCAAAAGTTGCCGATGCCGATCCAATACCGACACCATGAATATTGGCATCCCCACTTATCCAGTATCGGAATCGATGCAACCTTACTATTTATGTATAAAATGAATTTGTTGTCTGCTTCTTTATTTTCAGTTTATTTGAGATCAGATCCTGAAGTGCTCCAAAAACGCATCCAGGCTCGCAGCAGGCCTGAAGAGAAATCCATTCCATTAGAATATTTGCAAGGCCTTCATCAGTACTATGAAGACTGGCTAATAACACAGAAGACATACAGGGCTCCAGCCCAAGTCTTAGTGCTTGATGCCAACAGTGAGTTAGAAACAATGCGTCAGTTGTATAACGAACATAGTGAACAAATATTGTTTAACAAAAATGTGGCGTAGAATGGCTTTAGTCTCTTAATAACAAAACAACAGGCAAGTAAATTTTGTGCTTTTGTTCTGCTTGAGATGCTCTAGCCCGGAATAATAAGTTGATTTCTGTGAACCTTTAAGCCATCTAGAGCAAATTAATGTTTACATTGATGATCCAACTCAGTTTTCAACTCTAAATTGGCATTTTAGAAGCAGAATAAAGTTGACTGAAAAAACAGGGCACATACTTGGAAAAATTCGATCGTGGAAGGGTCAAGGGACAGAGCAGAGTAGGCCAGAATTAGGCCCCATACAGTAGAACTTCATCCAAATATCAATTATCCAAAACTCTTGGTTTGTCGAACCCCTTTTCATGCTTTTTTTTTTTAAATCTTTTGAAGGGGAGATAACAAATAGTTTTTAACAAAAATGTGGTATAGAATGGTTTTTGTCTCTTAATTTAGCTAATTTTTGTATACCTAGTTTTTGTCTCGATTCTTGTCTCTTCATTCTCTAGTAGATAGGGATGGGTTGGTAACCGAAACCGGAACCGAATTTTCGGTTTTTACTTAAAACCGAAACCGAGTCGGATTTTGGGTCGGTTTTTCGTACGGTGTTCAAAAAATCAAAGATTGATTTGTTGTTGTAATTTTTTTAATAATTATCGTTTTCAACGCAAGTTCTAGAGGAAAACAATTGTTGAGGAAAATGGTGCCACAACTAGACCCATGGTCTATGATGCTGAAAGTGAAAGCAGGAGCGAGTTAGACGCTAGCCTAGTAACACTACTGTTACAAGAAGAAGAAAAAAATAGAAATATCTGGTTGGGGTGGAGGGTGGCAAAAAAACGATACTAAATCCGAAACTGCGGTTTTGTGGGCATGAAGAAAACTGAAACTGAACCCGAAGTAAAAAAAAAAATTAAACTGACTCATCTCTACTAGTTGAACTGTAAAAGAAGCAGTTGGCATTCTAACAGATTATTCTTGTAAAGAAGCTTCAAATCCTCCAGCGATTTTATACTCTTGAAACCGCACTTATTTTTATACAGGCCCAACCCACATGAACATGTCTCTTTACTTTTATGGTTTCGCCCGGAAAAGATGCCATTGATGTACGTGTGCTGTGAGTCACGCAGCTTATTGGTTGTGCGCTTCAGGCAGGAAAAGACCCTGTCAAAAGGGTTGGCAGTTGGGTTCTGAAGTCAACTGAATATACTGAAAAAGCAATAAGCGTTTCACTGCAAGTTCACTGCTGATTTGTGGTGCAGCTATGTAAGCATTTAAAACAATCAGAATCCTGAAATGGAAACTGCATGTTTGTAAGAATTTTGTAAATCTGATGTGGAATTGCAAATGTTGGATTGAAGTAGAAAATTGGGGGGGGGGGGGGGGGGGCCGAGATTGGTGCTCACAGATGAAGCTATATTTTCCGGCTTTGCAAAAATTAATGTAGACATGGGCATTAACTAGATGGTTTATGGAGTGCGCTATTTTTGTATACAAATTATTAGGTTATCCGAAAATTTCGATTTTCAGAATCCCCATCAGCCCAGTAATCAATGTTTAGTGTAGTTGTTAAAGTACTTGTTTTTAATGGTCTCGCTCTGCCTTGAACAGTTGGTATGGCATGTACTTTGGCAGGTTCTTCTGTCCAGTAAGTTTTCCTTCCACAACCCTTCCCTTATCCAAAGATGTCAAGGTTTTTTTTTTTCTTTAAGCGTTGGTAGGTGTGGGGGAAGGTGCGCTGTAACAGAAATCAAGAAACAACTTTAATTTGAAAGTATCTATTTCCCTCTAAACCATGCTCTTGGTGTTGTTTTATGTTTTGGTAAAGATGTTATAATGTACAAAAGTATGTGCCTGTTTAACGTCAATATTCTGCTGCAGCGGGTTCCTTTGTTCGGCACAACCCTTTCTGACTTTTGAAATCACACTCCTGACCTAAAGTAGCTGACAAAAGAAAACCTGTATTTGGTTAACTGATTATTCTACCAACCATTGTCTGTGGGAAAGTTTTCGAACGAAGCCTGCAGGTGCAATGAAAGTGACGGTTGGCACATCGTCAACCAGAGTCTCAAAGGAGGTAGAATAATTCTTACACGATATCACATTTTTAATCACCATTGCATTTCAGTCATTTGGGGGTTGACCGGTAAATAATCAGATAGTTTACTTCAAACAAAGTGGGTGAGCCCTCTGGCCAACCTTTTGTGGCTTTTGTTTTCTGGGAACTATAGCACCCTCCAACTGACAGTACACAGTGCATCAAACCAGCACCCACAAGTATTTTGCACCGTTTTCATCTAGATAGCTTCGAATCGGATTTAGTAGATGAAATGCAACATGTCACTCCCTGAGAACAGCTACAGTCAAATTTCGTTAAAACAATATCTCTTCAATTCATAAACTTGTTATAACAATGCTATATTTAAGACTCTTCCAGCAATAATGCATGCAAAAGTGATGGTTTAAGATAAACCTGATATGACATTTTATTTTCAAGGACCCTTGTTCATCATTATAAAGTGGTTTTACTGTCGCACCAGAAAAACGTGTTGGGGCCAAAAAAATGCCTCGTTTAACAGTAACGCGCACGTCAGTAAAACCCTAGCGCATGACGCTTTTATCAGATTATCCGCTTAAAAATTTGGCTGTCGTGCTGCGTTGTGTGACGATGATGATGACGTCGTCGTCCAGATGACGAATATAAAGAATAAATCAGTGAATATCTTTTCCATCGTACGATTTAGCGTAGAAATTCTGTGGTATAAAGTCAATTTCAATATTATGCATAGCACAACGGCAATCGCGTTTTAAGGTTGCACAGTTAGACGTTACTCTTTGTTTCACTGCCAAGAGACGGCGTGAAACAAAATAAAAATAAAAACCTATCACCCACATGGTCGATTTCGGCGTTAAACAAGGCTTCCTCCCCCCCCCCCCTTACAGTGGAATCTCTTTACAACAATGAATAAGGGTCCTTAGAAATAGAATGCTTTCATCAGGTTTATCATTATAAACCAGCAGTTTTGCATGCACTGTTGCTGGAAAAGTCTAAAAAAAATAGCTTTGTTATAACAAGTGTATTGTTCTAAGAGGTGTTGTTATAATGAGGTTAATTATACTGGGTTCTGCTTCTCAGTGGACAAAGACAAAGAGAGAGAAAAAAAGAAGTTTTCATCCTTCTTTGTCTGAGGATGTCTTTTAATACTTCTGTGATAACCTTCTTTTGTATCTTACTGATATCCATTAACCAGTCAACCTGGACAAAAGAAAGGATGCCTCCAGTGCCTAGTAGATAACATTTTTCCGATTGGTTAGAAGATAGTTGTTTTAGTTTTTGATTCGAAATCTTTTAGAGCACTTTTTATTTGGTTCAAAATGTCAACAATTAATTGCTCGGAGGTGGAGAAAAACTTTTTTGGCTGCTATATTTGTTTAAAAAAAAAAGGGTAGTTGTTTTGTCACTTCCTTAAAAAATCATTGTGGGCAAGCAGTAATATTTTCTATTTTTATTTATTTGTCTTCCGAGTTACGCCACGTAAAAAAAAAGGAAGTTGCCTCTATAGTCTTTTTCTTTAAAAGGTTGTGCGAGTGGGACCACTTTTTTGTACTATTTATTTGAATTTTGGACACTTCTCTTTCTTTTAGCATTATGCAGAATCATACGGTTTCTTTGTAGGTTTAAGTAGGGCTGTTCTGGTACCATTTTTTTTTTTACCGATACTTTGCATACAAATAGCAAAATAATGAACCAATGTGCATAGCTCAGTCAAATCAAAACTTCGAACAAGCTGCAAACAAGTAATGGTTATTTGCACTGTTAAACAAATAGAAAAAAATTAATTCATTTGGGATTAAGGCAAAGTGTCGTTCGTATTACAATGGATTTTTTCTCCCGAACAGATTGCGATCCGATCAGCCACAAATTGATTGGTGTACCAATCCGATTTAACCGAACTGATCGCTACCAATTTTTAACAATTTTTTTTATGGCTTACACAAACTTGTAGGCTAACAAATTTGTAGGCTAATGCAAACATTGGAATACATTTTTTTTCCCCAAATAAAAGTAAATATTTGTTATTAACCTTAGCCTTCACAATGTAAAACATGTAGGCCTAGCCTAAAGTAAAACAAAAGGTAGCAAAACATGTGGTGAAACAGAATTTATTTATTGTCAAGGGCCTGGCAAAAATCGAAAATCTGTAGGTTTTTGTTTGCCGAACCGATTTTGGCCGATCAGCACAAAATCTGTGCGGCTAAATCTGTTTAGTACAGCCTTACAATGGATTATGCCGATCCAATACCGATACCATGGTATCGGAACCATACTAATATCAGTATTGTAACAGCCCTGTTACCACATTGGATTACTGCCAAATGCAGTTTTAGCATACCCTTCCTTGAAAGTTTATTTTACAGTGTAAATATAATTTTTTTTACTGTTGCTACTGCACTGAAAAGCATAAAACTATTTGCTTGTCGCTGCTTTTCTTATTTGCTAGAAAAAAGTTTTTCTTTGTGGTATCACATAAAACGAATAGTTCTTTCTGGTATGGCTTTCCTTGCCACAAAGACATTTGTTTCTTAACAGAACAAGAATTATTTGCCACAAACCAACCCAAGAACCATCAGCTATAGTGAAAAAGTGTTTGTTGTGATGCTGATAGGCCAATTCTTTTTATTTTTTGTCAGTAAAACCAGCACAGGTGGGGGTTGCAACAGTTTCTTTAGGTAGTGTTTATCAGGATTTATTTATTTTCTGTACAGTATTGACAATCTTTCAAACACTGATGTAGGCCTGTATGAAAACGACATGAATTGTTAATAGGCTTACATATAACGTGTAATTGTTAAAAAAAAGTGTTGCCGATTATTATTTTTGACAGAAGTTATGGCAGCAAATTACTTTAAGAACATTACATAATGTAAATATGTGTGTTACTCCCAAAAATATATAATTTTTGTTTTGTGCAGGAATTTGTTAATTTTTTTCCCATTTTTGCTACACCGAAGCACCATATTAGAGATTCTGTTTAACATATGGGTGTAAGTCATTATGCATATCTGTAACTCTTTCACATGGAAAAGTGTGGATGGAGCCTTTTTTGTACATGTGCCTCAGCTTTGTTGGGTCTGTGCCACTTACATGTAATTTTTTGTTTTTATTTTGTGTAGGAATCTAAGTATGTGCCAGATAGTAATAAAAAAAACTTTCCATTTAGCAAGTCTTTTGTTGTTTTGAATTGTGTAGTGTGGGGTGAATTCTCATCCCATGGTTAATTTCTCACACAGCTGAGTAGCTCTGAAATCTTAACTCCCCGTAGACACATACAATTGTGTAATGCGTTGTTGTGAAGCTTGATGCTTCTAATGGATACTGAAATTTGACTTTTCCACCATTTTTAGTTGACTTAATAGTTGTTATTATGAATGTCAAATATAGAAATAAATGATTTACACTCTGCGTAATTTTTACTCGATTTATTAAGATGCAATATTTACCTATAACAAAATTAATGGAATTCCTGTAGTGCCTGGCCTTCATATCTTTGGAAGGGAGAAGTACATGTTTGCTACTGTCTTGAACTATTATGGTAGGCTACTTCTCTTGTATTTTGTGTTGGAAGTTAAATTTTTTTGTTATCATTGCGGTATTTTTTGGCACTCACTATGCATTTGCGGGTTACAGCGGTGCCCACGCAAGATGCATGCATTCTTGCTGTCCGCTGTGAAAGTGGTATGGCATCCTTTGGCCTCTTTAATGTGTATCTAAACGTGGACATCATGTTAACCGGGAGAAGTTTGACGATTACCTGGAAGTGATTACTGCGGTTATTGACTTGATTGCTGTGCCGTCTACCTTTGTGATGGGTGACTGGAATGCCAATGTTGGGTCTGCTCGCTACGGTGAAATGAAAGACTGGTGCACTGACAACTGCCTGGTGATTGTGCACAGCTATTGGCTGGGCGAAGACTCGGAGTAGTCCTTTTTTTTGTCAGCGATTCTTCTGGATCTACTTCCTGGATCGACCATATTGTTGGGACCGGAACTGCTGCTTATTCCACAAGAGATGCGAGATCCTTTACGATGTTAGTTTCTCGGATCACCTTCCGGTGTTGATCAGTGTTGACATCCTTGGTTTCGAGACTACTGGCCCTAGTGTTAATACATTGGGTGGTGATGTTGGATTCACTACTGCGTTTCAGACGGCCAGGGGAACCCAGTATTACACTCAAACTTACACACAAGTATTTGTCGAACAATGCTGAAGTGGTGGAATGTAGGGATCCAAGATGTGAGAGCAACATTCACAGAAAAGCTATTGCTGTTTTTTTTTTTTGGGGTAGACGGTCGTCCTGGGCTTGGCATGGACTACGAGAACATGGTTGCCAAAAGGAAGGCGTTCAAGAGTGCTCTGCGCTGCTGCAAGCGGCGGTAGACTGAGCATCGCGATAATCGCGAACAACGCTTTGCAGAATGATTGGCGTGGCTTCTGGTTCGTCATCAGTAAGAAAAAGAGGCAGGATTCTGTGACCACTGTTGTTGATGACGTTTCCGGGAATCAGAATGTTGCCAACCTGTGGGCACACAAGTTTCATAGCTTGCTCAACAGTGAGACGATGTCGTCGCAACATGATCCTGTCCTTCAGGAGGTGGAAGACAGTGGGAGCTTCACCGACAAAGGAAGTGTGGGTGAAGCCTGCCAGAATATTGGTCTGAATGATGAATCTTGTGGGTATGATGGACTTAAGCGAGAACACATTAGGTTTGCCTGGGGTGGGATCCACGATCTCCTGGGCAGCACTCATGGCTGCCAAAGGTGGTTATGATTGTTAACATCCATCCTGTTCCTAAAAACAGGACTGGAAATTTGACTGATAGCAACAACTACAGGCCCATTGCGCTGGCGAGCATTCTCTCCCTGGTTCTGGAGAAACTCCTCATGATCAGACTTGAACGTTTCTTGATGACTTCTGATAACCGGTTTGGCTTCAAACCAAAGCACAGAACCGAACAGGCTATTCATGTGCTTAAGGAAACGATCCTCCACTATTGTTCTCAAGATAGCCCTGTTTTTGTGTGTGTCCTGGACGCTAGCAAGGCATATGACCGGGTTAATAGGTGGGTCTTGTTTGGTAAGCTGCTGGACAGGGGGTCCCAAAGTGGGCCATTCGGTTGCTGGCAAATTGGGACGCTGGGCAAAAAATGTCCGTTCGTTGGACCAGCTGTTTTTCTGCCAAGTTTCACGTTTGCAGTGGCGTCAGACAAGGTAGTATCCTTTCACCTGCTTTGTTCGGAGTGTACATGGATTCTTTTAGTCAGTCTCTTGCTGGAGTAAGGCATTATCTGTCAGGTTGGGGACATTTGTGTGAAGATGATCTTGCCTTTCTGTTTCTGTCTGCCAAATCCCTTCAAATGGTAGGGAATATTTGTGTACAAGTTGCGGCTCAGCTGGATTTGTGTTTTAACCCCGAAAAATCGGTTTGTCTGTTGGTTGCTCCTAAAGGTCGTGGATGGAATAACTTTACTCCACCAAAGATCTTCCGGGCTGGCAAGCCTGTGAAGTACGTTCAAAGTGCCAGGTATCTGGGGCACATCATCAGTGAGGATCTGCATGATGATGCGGACATTCGCCAGCAGTGTCGTGCATTGTGCATTGCTGGGAACCCACGTAGCGCTAAGTTTGGCACTTGTGACAGATTTGTGAAGAACCGCCTGCTGAAAGCTACTGTGCCAGTCTCTACATGTGCAGCTTGTGGATTGACTACAAGAAAGCTAGCATGAGCAAGCTTCGTATGTGCTATAATAATGCTGTGAGACGGGTCCATGGTCGACCAATATGGTCTAGCACCAGTCATCTGCTTGCAGAAAACAATCTTTTGTTGGCTGCTGCTATCAGGAAGAAGGCAGTTTAGGGCTTCCGTTTAGGGGTCCTTGCATCTACTAACACTCGTGCACACAGTCGCTCACTCTGCTAGTCAAAGAGGGGGTACCATGAATGTGTGGCATTCGGTGTTGTATGTAGTTGTCGGCCTGCACCAGTTTTCTTTTAGCTTCAGCTGTGTTTTTCAATTGTTATTGTTAGTGTAACTTGGCCAGTTATTTGTAGTTGTATGTTTGGACCATTTTTGTGGTCTGATTGGGAAATAACAAATAAAAAAATAAACTATACTGTATTCTAGAACCGAGGTTTTATTTTTGGTAGGTGGTGATGTCGAATTCCTATGGTCTGCGCATTAACACACAGCAGCAAAAAGCAGTCATAATTGACTGGGGTAGTCTTCATGAGAGTATGGCTGATACTGTGGTTGCTTAAATTGTGATAGATCTCAAAGCTGAGGATATGCATACTGCAACAATAACATGTGCGGCTGACAATACTAACTTGGTTTGGTTACAACACTGTTTTGCTACTTGTGCCCCCAATCATGCTATTCCTTTGGCATTCCCAGGCTGAAAAGGTATGAATTTATGTTGTACTGCATCTATACTTCCAAGATTGTATCTGAAATCCTTCATAATAATTTGCTACATGACAGCAATGATCCTATGACAATTCATATGGGAGTTGGTGGACCAACTAGCCAGCCAATGTTTGCAGTGTTATCTCTCCCCAAACGTGAACACTCGCGGACACAGCTACAAGATCTTCAAACCGCAAGCCAGATTCAACAGCGTAAAGCACTTCTTTGCCCATAGAGTGGTGAACCCTTGGAACTCTCCCACAAAACATAGTCAAAGCTGATCGGTCAACTGTTTAAAGAATCAACTCGACAAATTTTTTATTTAACCGTTTTTTTTTTTTTTCGTATGATGGAGCTCTAAAACGAATCGCTTCTTGCTCTCAAGTTACATATTAACTTATATTACTCAATTCGTCATGGAGTACCCTGGACGACACGGCCCATTGTGTTTGGTACAGCTGACAACTAGCCAGTGCAGCTTAGTCTTATGGTTACCATAGGCGAAGAATCGGTCGTGTTACGAGGTCAACGAGTGTCCGAAGAAGTACGAAGAGGGCTTTTATGCCATAAGGAGAGAGGAAATCGTAGACGATACGGGACGACCCGTTTTCATGTTTTAAGAACGTGATGGTTTTGTGCGTCGGTGCTACGAGTTGTTATTGAACATGGTGTTTCCATGGGAAATCCTACCAAAAGGAGGTTATGCGAATCCCTATAGTTGTGTCAGGGTGGAAGTTGATAAACATCAAATGTTCGAGGAAGTATACTGTTAAGGGTCAGGGGATCTCTTCCTAGCTTTATGCATATTGCTTTTCCATTGGCTGTTGATTTTGCCTCCACTGACGTCACTATGCAGCTCAACAGCTTACGCACATGCGCAAAAGTCAAACCAGACCAGAACCAGTGACTTCGCCCGTAAATATTGGTGGTAAAACAACTTAGAGCTGGGTAAGGACCAAACTTCCTATACACTTATCATTCCACTCAACCTTGTTATGGGTCATAAAGCCTTTAGTCACAGGACACTAGAGACTATTTTTCATTACACGCTTATCAGTCTACGTATACCTTGTATCCGTCCTATCATGGGTATCCTATCTACCCATGGTTCTATGTAATGGGATCTTCCGTCTTTTTGTAACAATCGTTTTTGTTAGCTGTCCAGTGCTTTTAAGAGGGAGAGTATTGTGATGATGGCCCACTCTAAAAAGAGACATACATGTTATGCATGCTTCCATCCTTTGTTCTCCCACTCCAGATAATTACAGGGCATACAAGGAGCTTCCAAGAGCAAGTGGTCGAGAAGTATGCTGTCAGTGTGACGAACTGAGGGTTGATGATGATCAATGTAACTCCAAACGTTTTATTTCAACCCTCATGACTGTTTAGTTTAGTGCTGAGGATGATCCGGGCCATCCTCATAAATTGTGAGTTAAAACTCTAATGAAACTCACTAGTGACACTTTTGGAGCACTGTCGGAGATATGTAGCTTTAATACATGCCTGAAGGTTGTGGGGGGGGGGGGGGGGTTAAAATGAATTATGTGGATACCACAGGGGCATGGGCAGGGTGGAATTCAAGCACCGTTGGTGTACATTTACACAGGAGGCAGGCAGCTAGGAGAATCTGGACGGAGATGTGCAGGGCTGTAGTAATGAAATTTTTGGAGGAGAAGTGGAGGGGGAGAAGGGTTAGTAGAGGGAGTGATAATGAGATTGTGGTCTTTCAGAGAGATTCATTAGGGAGAATGAGGAAGAGGTGGAGGGGGAACAAGATGAAGGGTGGGCTTTATTAACATGACAGAAGGAATTAGATGGGATGAGCTGAGGAGGGGTATTTTGAATAAGTGGCAGTTGCAGTCTCATTTTTTGGATGATGAGGAGGAGCCACCAGGCTGAAAGCGGTGGGATTGTCTGGGGGAGCACCTAATAGAAGGGAGGGGATTGGAGTTTCTTTAGGAGCGTGGCAGTGTTGGGGAGAGGGGAGGGAAGGGTGCACCATTGGGTAGGTGAAGGAAGGGAGTGCCATTGGGTGGTGGGGAGGATCGAGGGTAGAAATGTAGTAGTTGGTGTGGTTTACCTGAACGTCAAGCGAGGTAGTGAGAAATGGAATGAGATTCTGGATCGTAATACGGAGTTGGAAATGGAGACATTTTGGGAGGAATGGTATGAGCTCCTTATTCTTAGGAGGGACTTTAATGTTGGGATGGCTGATGGGGGATTGGGAAACCATAATGGGAGAGTGCTGAGGAAATCTAGTTAACAACGGGCTGGAGGTAGCGAACTTGGGGAATAAGGAGAGGATGGCAAGTTTATCTGCAATCACTTTGTG
This sequence comes from Lithobius niger, assembly GCA_023313725.1. Taxonomy (NCBI): domain Eukaryota; kingdom Metazoa; phylum Arthropoda; class Chilopoda; order Lithobiomorpha; family Lithobiidae; genus Lithobius; species Lithobius niger. The sequence goes on along the minus strand of JAHWFP010209176.1, from coordinate 190,882 downwards.
ATTGGAGAGGGTAGGACAGGGATTTGGGGGTGGATACTAAGGGGGTGTGGGGATTGATTCAGGCCACTGTTTGGTTTGGACAGAGTGGGGTTGGAGAGGGGAAGAAAGTGGGAACAGGGAGGCAGGATGCTGGAGGAGGTGAGAAGTGAAAAGGGATAGAACCTCAGGGATCATGATCTGATGTAGTGTTTCTGAAAGGAGATCGAGGAGACTGCTTATGATTGGGGCAGACGTACGAAAGCTGGGTGACATGTGTTTAGGGTGGCTGAGAGGCATGTTAGGAGGTCAGTGGGGAGAAGGCGGTGTAAGGGATGGTGGGATAGAGAGGGGTGGGATATGCTATTAGATGGTGTAAGGAAGCCTGTAGAAGGTGGAGAATAAAATAAAGGCAAGGATGGGCGATGCAAGGAAAGGTGGTAGGAGTACAGGGTTTGGAAAAAGGAGGCGAGTGAGGGGGTGACAAGGAAAATTGGAGAATTTAATCAGAAGTTTGCCAGGGAAATTACGGGGGAATGAAGATGGGAAAAGTTTTGGCGGTTTGTTAAGGAGAGGGGTAGGGTTCAGGAAATGGGGTTTTGGGCGAGTGAGTGGATAGGGGTGGTGTTAGAAAGCAATAGGATTGCCCTGATGGGTTTCTTGAGGGAGTTATGTGATGCAAGGACCTTGAGGTAGGGGAGGGGATGGGGACGGGGAGGAGGGACAGTTGGTTAAGGCGGTCTTTGTGGGGGAGTTTGAGGGGGCCTTATCTCTCTGTAGAAAGGGGCAATGTGAAGGAGATCGCCATTTACCTAACTTGGTACAGCCCTACTAGTATGTGCTGTGTTCTTGGGTAGTTAATAATTGTGCCTTGTTTAGGTTGGTCCTTTATTAAACTCCTGGAGCAAGTCTTAGTGTAGTGTTGGAGGACCTCTGGTGGAGGAAGAAAGGTGGGGGATGCAGGGAGTGGGGAAAGGAATATTCTCCAGGAGATGAGTCGATTGAATCCTGCAGTAGGGGAGGGGTGGGTTTTCTTTTTTGACATATTTCTTGTAACTGCACCCTATTTCAAAAGCATACCCTCCGTCATCATCATCATCATCAGCATCTTCTCGATATGAGTTCTTTACTCCGTATGAAATGTACATGATAGCTGTTAGAAATACTGACAGCGTAGTTCAAATTCCACCACTCGTTGAGACCCAGGGGCAGACTGGCTATGGCACAGGCCAGGTGGCAATAATATAGTACAGGCCATTTTCTGTCTTCTGCCAGGCCGCAGAGTGGACAAAACTCATCAGACAACAGGTCCGGCCAGGCCAGACCAGGCCGCCAAATGTCACAGGCCAGACCTGGTGACAATCGACACCCTAAATACCTGTCCGCCTCTGTTGTGATCGAATAAATGAGGCCGAGTTGGCCACTTGGAATTTAAACCTTCTGAAATAAAATCGTGCCGGCAGCAGCCAACCACAACCTAAGACCACACTAATTACACTGAATGAAATCACTACAGCAGTATTAGTTTATCAAAATTGGGGCCAAAAAGCGTCAGATGGGCAAAAAAGGCATTGGGTTGAGTTACGATAACAAGCAGTTTACAACAAGCAGCGTGCGCGCAAGAGAATTATCTTGGTGGGAGCCATATATAGGATTTACAGCATTGCGGCATTTTTGAGCAGTGAGGTAATTACTCTAAGCTGGAAGTGGCATAATCTTCTGCTGGTCCGTGCTGGACTGTACTACTACTATTCCAAGGTGTTTGGGTTTGTTAGATTAGATCAGGAAAGTACGCACTGCCCAATTTGAGTTTGTTCCCTCATAAGACTTCTACTAGCGCATTAACAGATTTTCGTAACGAAGTGAGTATATTGCTCTAAGGTGGCAGAATCGTTAACTGTTTCGGTGATCTCCAACGCCAGCTGGCTAAAAAGCTGCGTTCCTTGCTTCACAAGAACGAGCAACACAGCTTGTGTCCCAGCTGGCCTTACACATCACTGCTGGCTTTACATAGCACGCTAACGGCAATGGCATGGCCTGTTATACAACAAATTACGATGGCCACTCCGTTGTTTCAGTTTCGAATTTTTAGGTACTTGCAAGAAACATGGCAGCGCACATGTCTCTCCGACCCAATCGTGATTTGTTACACCCTAATTTTGAAGGTTACAAGTTATCTTTAGACCCACTGCCTATTTATCAACAAAAACTATCATCAGGTAAACTAATTTATCGTGGTTTTGTATTCATAACGTCTTTTTCTTTCTTCTTCTTTCAATACATCGTGTTACTTACAATTTATTTTAGATGTGGCGCGGGAGCACTTGGACGAAACCCAGTATTCTGTTCAACATGTCAAAATGTTTGGCCTTCACAATCACTTGCATTGCGATCCTTGGAATGAAGATACTTTGTATTACGTAAACAGTATCCGAGAAATCACGCAAATAAAGTTTGGGGTAAGTGTAGCTGTGGCTGAGCCTAAAGTGCGCGAACATAGGACTGGAAGTGGAAGGGGAGACACAACGTGGCGAAATTGATACATGTGCTGTATGTACCTGCTGCTGTGATGGTACTTGGCAGCTAGAAATTTATTGTGTAAGGACATAAAGCACCGCATCCTCCAACAACCACCAAATAAATACTATTAAAGCTTCAGTAAAACGACTTACTACTTTAAAACCGATTGTTGTTGCTTCGGTGGTAGAAAGAGGAGTACAGCCGTCCAAACTGAAAACTGAAATAAACATGTATTACTGTACAAAAAAAATAATTGTGGCTTTTAAACCTCGTCGACGACTCTATGGACCAGCAGGGGTGCATAAAATTCTTGCTGGACAAAATTTCCCACAAAATTTTAATTTCCTGCAGATTCTTCCAATTTCTGCAGCCTTTCACCATTTAGGCAAGCCAGTTTTTGTGAATTTCCACAGTTCTCTGAAATTTACCGCGAACCTCTTTCTAACGTTCTGCATAGTCTGCACACATGTGGACAAGTTACTTGGGCCACTTCCACAGCAGCTCAAAGACCTACCACGGATCTCTATACATCAGAGCACCACTGATTTTCGAGGTTTCTGGACTGGAATTTAGACAAAATGTACAGCGATTAAATTAAATTACTGTACTTAAAAAAAAGTCCCCAGGGGTATCGTTGCACGTTAATTTAAATTCGTATGGACCAACTACAGTGCTAAAATTAAGCCTCAACTGTACTTAGGCCTACCATTATGCCCCAAAGCTATTACTTTATTCAGCTGCAAATGTCAAGGCCACCGCAAAAACCTTAAAAACTTATTTTTCGAACGTATAACTGACTTACTTTAATTTTGTATTCCAGTGCTGTTTCAAGCGTTTTTAATCCATTTAAAAGATGTGAAATGAAACCTCACTGTAGCTGCACGACATGAATGTCCTAGAAGAGTTTTGTTAATGGCCGGAACTGTTTGCTCCCTTTCGCCACCCTCCCCCCATCCCATCCTAACACATATATATTTTTTAATGTTTTGAGCGATGAACTTTCTGTACTAGTCATTGCGCTTCAATAGCCATTTTGACGATTCAACAACCTGAAGCGTGGTGTCTACTTTTTCCCTTTTCCCTTGATGAGTCGATACAAGATCGAGTATCACGCATTTAGTAACAAACCTCACTTAAAAAAAAATGTTGGGTTCTTTTTCTGTGGACAGACAATAGACTCAATTGGGTGTGGCTGCACTGCTAGGTCGGCTCCACTGGCTGCTATTAGCATGAGACGCATCCATCTAAGAGTAGTTTGTTGAAGGTTTTCCTTGCTTGATAACCCAGTCCCC
>JAHWFP010209176.1:167605-182100 GCA_023313725.1 Lithobius niger | reverse complement strand
GAGAATTGGAATCATCGCGTTTGGTGTGGAAGTAGGACAGTTGGTGCGTGTGCGTCTCATTGTCCAAGCCTGAGGAAGAATGCCAGTATAAGCATTCGAATATTTGCTAGTTTGGTGTAACTGGAACACGTTTGTAATCTTCAGAACTAATTTACAGTATATGCGTGAAACCGTGTGCTGAATTACTTTGAATTTGAGAGTTGGTTATGTTTTTTTGTTCCTTAAATCATCGTCTTTACTCCTGCTTATTTTTGAATTTCAATTTGCCACAATTGACCTCTGATAGTTGCAAGTAGTCCTGTCTTCCGTCTATGTGAGAACTGCAAAGCGTTTATGGGGGGGGGGGGGGTTATGATGGTTCCAGGGGATTCATCAGCAGATGGCAAATTATACAGTTTACATAGTTTGATTGAGTGACTCCAATGCTCCAGATGAGGGTCCCAACTTGAGTTCGATTTTAGTAGTTTACTCCACCCAATCTTGCATCCTATGTCAGTGTGATGGAACGCGATGCTCTTCACCATTATTTCATTCTTTGTGTTCCCACCCCTCTCTGTCTGACTTTCACCCCTCTCTCCTACACTCTCAATTCACCACTACAAAAACTGTAATATTCTGCTGATAAATCTCCAGGTGCCATCATACCCACGCATTAAACACTTAGTACAAGACAGGATTACCTTGCAAATATCGGAGGCCAATTGCGGAAAATTCAAATCTGAAAACAAGCAGGAGTAACGACGATGATTGAGGAAACAAAAAATAACGGCTAGAAGATTGCCTAAAGAAGACGAATGGAGCGACTTTATGTAGTTTTGGTTTGTCGAAAATTTGCACAACTCGAAATTTGCGAGTTATTTTGAATATATAGTGTATTTCTTCCAACATAATTTATACGTGTAGTTTTTTCATGATCTGCCATAGTTTTTAATCGGGATAGCAAGGCTTACAATGCTTGCCGATCAAAGACTGATGATCAGTGTAATGTTTTAATAAAGCAGGAAAAGAAGCCAGCTCAGCTGAGTAAAGTTCATAAATATAGATTCAATTTCCTGCGTAGCCGATCTAATCCAACGTGCAATGAAGATAGGCTTGCATCTGCTTTATTACTAAATACTAATATGTTACTGTATTGGTCAAATTCTCATTAATGTCTAATCTGTAATAACGTATTGTGTGCATTTGTAGGATCCCAGCAAGCATCCGAGTTATGCTTTAGTTTTTCAGCCATGTCATTCTAACATTAGTAATTTCCCCAAATTGCTGTTAAGCCATTGAGTCTTTGACTCTTAAGCTAATAGGTTGTGGTTTTGTAAATGTCTGTGTAATAAATGACTGCACTATAAATTAGAAGTAGTTTAATTGTCTAACCCTATTCAAAATGTCAACTAGACTGCGATGAAGGTAAAATATTGGTAAAATAAAACCAGATACTGACCTTACTCAACTTGTGCCATCACATTCAATTTACCAGAGCTCAAATATTTCCCCATCTAGTTATGGCCTGCCCAACTCATTGAACCTCTTATGTCGTATTCAGGTATCAGGTATCACGTCCAATACAAATGACGCAAGTAGAAACAAATTGTTCTTACGCTAACAGTACCGTGAGTATGCTACTGCGTATTAGGGACCGACAGTCACCAGAATAAAATATTAATATTTACTAAACATTTTAACCGATTCGGGTTTTTTCCACAAGACTCGAGCAACAAGCTTGAAAAGTTTGATAACCCCAGACATGTGACTTTAAAATCTTTAATTTGTTTGTTGTTTTGGGTTGTAAGGCAAAAAAGCTGTTCGTTAGGCCACGTAAAATAAGAAAGTTGTTTCTCGAGCCTTTTACGAAAAAAATTGGTGCGGGCGGGCGAATTTTTTTTTTTATTATTTATTTACTTTTTTGCCATAATATAGGGGTTGTAATTTAAAACTAAGCCATTTTTTTTTTTTAATGAAAAACTTCAACCAAATATGACAGTTTATACGGGAGCCCAATCACAGTATTTGGTGAGCAAAAAGAACACTCGCAAAAAAAAAGAAGTCCGGTGAATTCAAAATTCGTTAGAATAGATCGTGAGTTGACATTTCTGGTTTCCGTAAACCAAAAAAAAAAGGTCGGTGCGGGGGGTTTGGAGTCCGTGCGGCGGGGCTTGAGAAACAACTTCTTTTTTTTAAATGTCCTTATTATTATTGCAGAGTTTTGTAAATTCATTATATTGTAGTTCTGATAACTACAGTTGACTTAGTTATTATTTTAATGTTCAACGTAATTATTTCACAGATGAAGAAAAGCCACTTTACGCTTGGATTCAATCTTTGGACGAAGTTACAATGGTATTAAAACTACCGGAGGGCATGACAAAAACTGATGTATCAGTCAAGTTTGGTGTCTCGAATCTGGCAGTATCTCTAAAGGATGGCTCTCTTTCGCTGGAAGGGCCTTTGTTTGCCAAGATCGATGCGGAAAGTAGCACTTGGAGCATCAGCGGAGATAAGTAAGAGAGTGAACTGTTTATTAGGAATGTTACAAGAACTTGGGTAATTTAGGCTGAGCCGACCCTAGTCTTTACCGATTAGTACGGTATCGGAGTGTAATAAGTTTCGGCAAATAAAATCCCAAGTATATCAATAATACTGTGGGCTCTTTATAATGAACAACGTAGTGTTCCAAAAAATGGTTGTTAGTACAGAGTTCTAAATATAGAAAGTTCCTCTGCAGCGAATGGCTAGTAAAATGATTACTAAATTTCTTATACGGAGTGTAAAAATTAAAAACCTTAAAATCAAACTATGTCTGCGTTCTGACTATACTGCAAGGACAACTTGCATAAACTGCAATTTTGGGTTGTGGTTCAGTTTGTTTTTTTCGTTGTTTTACTAATTCTTTGATTTCTTGATCGACACAATGTTTTGTAAATTAATTCCTTATAAGGATGGTTTTTAGTATGTGAAAGACCTTTACAGCACTGAAAAAGGTTTATTTATTTGGCACTATTCCTTATACACAGGTTCTTCATATAAAGGTGTTTTCACCGTATGAACAAAAGGTGGCCAATCAAACTGTTAGTGTTGTTTATAGGGAAACATTCATTATTTGGATGTTACTTACATTGAGAGTCTACTGTATAAGCAAAGCCTCATTACCTTGAACTATAGCGAGACAACATTTCAGTTTGAGTTAAGCGGAGTTAAGAGTTTATTTATTTATTTATTAGCTGCCGCGCTGGAGCATTAGGGCAGCATTTAGACGCAGATCAAAAATCAAAACAATAAAAAATAGAAATAACAACAACAAAAAAAAAAATGCACAACACAAAGAACCAATCATCCATGGTCACTGCATGAAACTGCGATTCTGGAATCCATAAGCCTCTTTTTAAAGGATTCGCAGGACAAAGTATTCACAATGTGAGGTGAAAGAGCATTCCACTGAAAGATGGTGGGTGGGAAAAACGAGAAGCGTAGATAGTTTCTTTTTGTTGGGAAAACCCGGAGTTTACCCGAGAAGCATAAAAATACAAGGGCCTTTGGGAGTTATGAGTATATCTGGGTATCTGACGTTTACTAAGTACACTTGTGTGTAACTGAGAGATATACTACTAGTTCATCAGAGAAAATGGCAGAAATATTTTTTACGGTGTGAAAGCGACACAAAATGCATAAGTCATCAATAAAATTACTGTTTCGAGTTTGACTTAACCAATATTTGTTTGAGATAACGAGGTTAATTTTGAATGGGGACAAATAACTAACACAAAACTGTATGACTTAAAAACAATAATTCTACTTAATTCTACATAGATTGAGTTAACAAGGTTTTACTGCACATATACCAAACTCTATGGACAGGGCGAGTCAAAAGTATCGACTCAGTGGATTTGGCAGCCGTACGATTTGGTTTAGCCAGCAAACAACTGTCGATCATTGGTCACCATGGAGGTGACCTAGTTCTTTTAAGAATATGCTTTGGTCCCAATTGGCGATACGTGCGGGCAGTCAAACTACGGCGAATGCAGAAAGCTGCATGTAAATCTGTCCACAATCGTGCGAGCTACGACCAACACTCATTAGTGCAAATGTTGGTTTCGCTGCATGAATTATACCCTGAGCGGCTGTGTGAATCGGTTTATTGCACGTAATAATTAAGTGCGGCTGGCACATGTTTGTAGCACGTGTGATAGTTTCCAAGCAAGTCCAATTTTTAGTGCAGTAAGTGTGCAGCAAATGTACATGCTCACATCTAAAAAGTCTCGTCCCTGGAAAGTTTAAAATTTGTACTGTAGAATTGTTTTAAAGAAGTGAATTGTGTACTACTACTTGTTAGAAATTGTGTTCCACAACTTAAGAGTTGAATTGTGTTCTACACTACTATTTTAATAACATGGAAAAATTACGTGCTGTTTCAGATTAGAAATATTCCTATTTAAGCTGGAACATGGCTTGATGTGGCAGGAGTTACTGGTTGGGAACTGTCGTGGAGAGGAACTCATCAATCCGGCTTTGATGGAAGAGATACATCGGCGCTTGGCTCACCTTACATCATCAGAAGTAAGGCATTATGTAATCGCAGAAACTGCTTAGGCCATGAAAACTACAAAATGTGTTATCCTTGGACATTTTTACACACACACACAAAATTCGAGAAATCAGGGGGGCCCCAAGCTTCATATTAAAAAAATAATAATAAATTTTATAGCAGTTGAGCCCAAGATTTTGCCTCTTGTATCCCTCATTGGGAAAAAAAAATACTAATTGCAGGACCGGTGAGCCATGTGGAGGTACCGATCTATCTCCAATAGTACATGTATTAGATTAACTCGTACCCACGTGGTCCGTTTTTGTTTTCTTTTTACACATTCCAATACGAATTAATAGAATTTTTTTGAAGGGAGTTGGTTTTTAAGGAATCCCATTTTGGTCGACTTGTGCTGAACAAAAAATAAACATTGCCGTGACAAATTTTCAATTGTTTGGCATTATGTGCTAAGAGACTTATTTAAAATTACTGAGATAAGGTTGGTACCATTTAAAGCAAATTAGCAAAGCCTTACTAACGAATAAAATGTACAAAAAACTCTGCAAGTAAGTTTTACAGAAATATATGCATGATACTTTATGTGGCATTGGTAATTTCTATATTGCAGGAGTTCTCGCAGGAGAAACAAAGTTTTTCGAGTAGAATCCAACAAAACTGTTACGTTTACTTCCCACCCACCTCCCTGCTCGGAATCTTCTGTGGCAGGGATCACAGGTGTAAAAAGAGCGCTGAGGAAGGTGGGGAGGATAGGTGTGGCACTGACGCAATCTGCATATACTGTATTAACAGGGTAATGGCGCAATATCGCTCGCTTTTACAAGGTGCCATATGGCAGGGGACAGATCTCGCCAGTAACACAGTTTCGTAGGATTCTACTCTTAAAAAAAAATTCGCTGGTAGAATCTCCATTTTTTTCCCTTCCCTCTGAATTAACATCAACATCAAGTCATAGAATATATTTTTAACACTCAGGTTGTCCAACCATCAGACAAGCCAGCATTTAATCCAGATCAGCTGGAAGATTGTGATGCGTTTCCCTCCGATTTCTTCACATTTGCACAGTTAGATGGAGAAACACACGAATGCACTCACCAGGTAAATATTTTATTTTATGTAGTGTTATTACTGAATTGGTCGATTACACTGGCTCTCACTTGGGGGCACACATGTTTAATAAGCTTTTTAGAAAGTTTCAACCATTAAGAACAACTCGTGGAACGAGTTATTTTTGATAATTTTCTGCAAACTTTGCCACAGAAAAGCAAATCAAAGTTAGGTCCTCAGTCCAAATGTGGCAAAAAAACCTCCATCAGGCTTTTAATCTTAATTTATACATGATGCAATATTTTATTGCATAAACCTCTAAGGGACAAGCCTTGTGAAGACTATATCCCGATGGTTTCGGAATCGAGGACAAACAATCCCTGGGTGCTACGATGGGTATGTTTATTTAGATGAGCATGATGTTGCTTTGGAACATGGAAGCTTTTTCTCTAAACTCCAACAGATATCTTTCTTCCTTTAAACCTGTTGCTGTAGCACCATTGCCACTTCGCAGAGTCCAGAATGTTCCCTTACAACCCCATTATCTTCAATAGCTGGCGAAAGTGTTTTACAAAATTTTGTTACTTTGTAAGTGATCAAGACCCAAGGAATATGTAGGGCAGCACCCCTCCCACCCAAGTGCCACTGGTTTTGGTTATTGGGACGCCATGGAACATTTTCTATAGAAAAACTAATAGAGGCTCAGCGAGCAGGGAAATCATACGTAATGTCTGATACCAAGCGAAGCGTTCCTGTGGGCAATAAATTTACTAAATGTCAACTAAGGCAAAATTCAACACAAAGATATTTACTTCCAATTGACCATACCAAGAGCTTCTGGGGGCAACGAATTTACGACATATACTCAACACTGGATGTTTACAATTACAAGGAGTAAATTTGCTACGCTCAAAACTGACTGTAGAGTAAAACCTCAGTTATCCGAACGCCCTGATTAAGAAACCGACCAAGTTCGACTAAAGAACATGATAGACTTGCTGAACCCGGGCAACCTTGGAATGCTAACGGAACTCGGAAGGAATATATTTTCATTGTTTTTATTACTGTACAAATATAGTTGTTTTACGTCGTTGATAGCTCTCCCGCAATCCATCCATCTGTTAGAGGAATACGGCGGTTGAAATTAATGATGTCTAAATTGATGGCAGCAGATAAGGGGATTTCCTGGGGTTTCCCCGATTTCAAACGCAACAAGATGGTGGCTAAACGTTGCGTGGTCAACAAGTTACCATGTGCTATTTGCATCAGACAAAAGCTATTTCACATCAGTTTTGACGACATCCACCAACAAAAATACTGATTAAAATAATAAAAAGACATTATGTTTAGGCCTACTACAAGAATTACTGCCTGTAGACGGATTTTTACTGAATATTAACATGATCGTTCATAGTTAATTTTTTTTTTCATATAATTAACGGTACCATTTTAGTTTAATATTTTATTTCACATTCAAGTCCTTCACGGATTGGGTAATCATGAAAATACAAATACATTATAGCTCTTTAAACAATGCAGGGATTTTACCCTTGCATGCAGTGTGGCTGGTTTATTAACATTAATCTGATTATCCGAACTACCCTTGACCTTGATCCCAATTAGACGAGCTAAATCATGGTTTTTACTGTCAAGGACATAAGGAGAGAGAAAACACACTGTGTTATTATGCTGTATTTAATTATTTTCAACCTTTTTTACTCTCCTCTATAACTTAAAAAAGACATGTCAAGATGTGGTGAGTAGGTTCTTTAAAGTTTATGTCCAGTATAGAAAATTTATTGCTTTTTTTGTCTAGATCAACTTGTCTGGACATCAATGGTTATTTACGACTGCACTTACTCCCGGCTCTCTGCCTGCTTTCTGTGTTCGGCACGATGTGGATGGTGTTGTGTGGCAGCCAGCAGATGAGTGCGATATGAACCACGAAATTACATTCCATGCTTTTGGCTACGTCCAGGCTTCAAAACAAGACCGCAAATTCTGCTCGTGCGCTACTGATGGCTCCTATGCAGTTATCTGCGACATACGCCGTCACATATACATTTACCGCCAACCAACACCTTTGACCAGTGACCTTCGTAATCGGCGGACAGGATCCCAAATCAGTGCAGTGGCGAGGCAGCAAGTGGTCAGCCTAGACACTACACATGAAGTGTTAGGCTTACAAGCATTACGAAAAAACATGTTCGTCTTAACAAAAGACCATATTTATGCCATCCGTGTGCATACAGAATAAAAATTAAGGAAAACATTTAAGTGAAGGGAGAGTTTTATAACGATGTCGTTGAAGGGGTTCCCTTTTACACTGTCAGACAACCGAAGCAGGCCTCTGTGTGCAATCCAGTTTTAGTACCAGGGTTTTTGCGAAAATAAAAACTATATTACAAGAATAATTTGTGTGTTTCCACCAGTAAGTTCACCCTTCTAGTTGGAGTGCTGGAGGCAAGGTTGAACCACATGGACCTTCAAAGTAGTAACTAAAAGAGAAAATCAGATTATCAATTTTTTTGCAAAGCAATGACTCACTGGCTCAAGAGTAAAAAAAATTGAGATCTTAGCCAAGAAACAAAAATAACTTGGTTGGTTATCCTTTAAACACAATGACGAGAAAAACCACAAACTGTGCTACTAACTGCCTTCCCTCCACTCCTGACTGACTTAGATTAATCATAATCTTCTGACCTCCAATTTTCTTGTGTAATTTGTATATTTCCATTTTTACCGATTTGGAAACACGTAGGTATTATTTGAGGATATTTAAGGTTTCTATGGGAGTCGGGGTCGTGGTCATGAAAACACCATGTTCTGTGATGGTGCACTAAATGGAATGGTCGTCAATATGTGACCGATAGTGATACTCCGATCGGAATACCATAGGTCTAGTCTGTCTTGGGCTTTGGTTAGGGGACTGGCCAGTCACACCCATATTGTTCAAGAGAGCCTTACGTTAGAAGAAGAGTTATCAATGTCCTCATATAATCTGCACTTCTTGGCCACGAGGAAGGTCTATGAGGCAAAGGTGCAGCCAAGTATGTCCTTCTCAAGTACCAGATGGAGGGGGCTGGGTCACCTAATGGCAGCTACTGCCCTGCTGTATTAGCAATGGCATTTGGTTTTATGGCCTCGATGCCCAAGATTTCAGTCTCTGCCGTAACCTGGCAATGTTCCACCTTCGGTTATCTTTACCCAGACAAGAATTTAGGGTAGGCTAACTGGATGAAGCAATACGCGACGCGTCCCAAACAAACTGACTGAGCGGGATGTGACACCGCCATTGCAAAAACCTTGCGGTTATGAAATTAAGATAGTTTAGTACGATAAGCATTTTCCAATAGGAAAAAGAAAAATTCACGTAGCACGTACAAATTTTAGGATAGCAATAAAAACAGGCTGCCAGAAAGTGCATATATTTCGAGTTATTCAAATTCCTTTTCAAGAACGCTATATCAGCAGTTCGCAACATTTTCTACAGTATTCCTCCCATTGGGACTAGCATGCAATGGTGCCTCCCCGCCCTCATGCCGTGTAATATTTTTAAACGATAATCATAAACTGCAGGTCTAAGGCTGTCATTTGCGAGAACTTTGCAATGCACCTTACCGGTTGAGAAACGCTGCACTATATGGTAAGGGTGAACCGACGTGCTAAATTGCCGATCCCATGTCAGGTTCCAATGTTTGAAAATTTTTGTAGGTGCAGTTGTCACAAAACATGGATTCTGTAAACCGTGTAATAAATGCCCAGCCCTTTTAAAAATCATCCGTATTCTGTGGTAAAATTGGTTTTTCTGCAGCAAAATTAACTAAAAGCTCATACATATAACCCAATATGCTGCATAGGAATGTTTGTAATCATGGAAAAGTTGGCAGTATCAAGACTATAAACTTACCCTTACCAAAATACACAAGCAGAGACAGTTCATTGCTTGGCACAAACTGTTTTGTCATCGCCAACGTTGTGAGGAAGCCTATTCCAGTGGTCAATCGCATGATATGAAAAGGAGTGCTTCCTGACATTGATGTGCACAAGTGCCAACAGAGCGGGCCAAGGCGAAGTATCCTTTAGCCTCGGTGCGATCAATCCCACTCGGAATTTTGTAGGTCGTAAAGGCTCGTAAGGCTACGCTTCCTGAATGACCTTAAAGAGCTGCTGGTCTTTAATAAGTTGGGGCATGGATGCAGTATTCGACGTGTGGCGTAATGTATGAAGTGTAGAGTGTTTTAAGAGAGGTATTCCTGAAGAAGGAAAAATGCTTCTTGATACGGCTAGCGTGTTGGTCAGCAATAGCACATTGCTGTTGACTTTTAAGATTTGAGGTAGGCGTCACACAAAGGGATTTGGCCTCAAAGACTTGGAAGCAACATGAAACACTTCACACTTGCCAGCATTGAATTCATGCCATTGTGCAGGGCCCAGTTACTGATCTGGTTAAGATCACTTTGGATGATGTCAAACTTCAGTGTGAGGAGTTTGTTTGAACAGTTGGTCATCATCAACAAAGAGACTACATTGAGATTTACCAAGGTCAGGCACAGCCTTTTTAAACCACTCGCTGTTTGCGGCGTGAGAAAAAACTTCTAAGCCAGTGATAATAGTTTTCTGAAAAAAAAAGGCTGTGGGGAACAGTGTCGAAGGCGTTTTGGATATCGGTGAGAATAACGTCACAGGGGTTACCAACAGCATTTGACAAGAGTACTCTGCACAGAAACCATGCTGCCTTCTACTGATGATACTGTTAGTTTCACAGTAGTTGTAGAGTTGACTTTTAACTAGGATTGAAGTTTTTTCTTGGAACTTTAGAAATTTTGCGTATTGTAGAAACTGGTGTAATCTCGTAGCTGTAATTATTTACATCCATTTAGCCAGTTATTCGTAATTAAATCTATAAGGTAGTAATTTCTCCTTCATATGGGCTGAAAAAAATGTATTTTGTCTTTAGTTATTCCAGTCATTGACTAAAGCATTCCTGCAGCGTTGCGGTCGAGTGACGAAGCACATCAGCAAAGCGTAGGCTTGCCTATTCTCGACTAGTCCATTCATAGAAATCTCAGAAAAACCATAGTATAAAAAAAAAAAAAAAATCCCACGTATTCTGCAAATATTCAAACTTCTAATCAAATCCTGAATTCGCGCGGAAGGCAGCCAAACAAGTGACTCGAGACAGTCAGAACGGCGGCCAGGGATCCTTGGTCGGCAGCGGCCATTCTTATTGCGCCATGCTCCAATCCTATTCTGATTCACTTAACGAATTATCACTCCACTTTTTTATAAAAAAAATAAATAAACATTACCACAGTCTTATTTACAGTTATATCGCTCGTAAACGTCCACAGTTTTCTAATTTACTCCAGTCTCAAAATCCAAATTGGGAGAAGTGCTACGCGATGCAATGGCCACCATTTTGTATTTGTATAAACTGCCGGGCGCAGCAAGCAAACACGATATAGCTTGAGAAAAAATTAAATATTATTGGCAGGAAACTTTATAGTAGACGCACGCTTATTAATAAATGAACGCTCCAGGAACAACATTTGCACCTCACATACTGACGTACAGCTCGATAAAGTGGCACCCCTAAATTCTAAGAGTCTGGCGCGTAAAGGGTTAACACTGATGCAGTACAAAATGAATTATCGTCGGTTCTGCTATGTGCTATTTTAGCTTACATAATTTTCCCATAGTATATGTTCTTTATGCCTTTAGGATTAAATACATAATTACGCCCAAATTTTGTCAACAATACCAACGACAATTTCTGATGTACGTTAAAATAAAATTCTGCAGCCCACATTGGTGAACCTAATCGTGAACAGACGTAGCCACCAATTAGATTTCCAATACCAACGGCTAAGGGTGTACCAATGCTGATGCCGATCTTGATCAAAACTTGTAGAAGTGCATTAAATAATTCCTATAAAAGTATTGTCTCACTACTTTACAACACCAATACATTCTTTAGTACATTTTCAGTACTTTTTTGTAGGTGCTGGTTTTGAAGAAAATATTGATATAAACAACTTTTTACTAAAGTTACGTAACTACGAACTCCAAAGTAGCAGAAGTGGTCACAGTGCACGAAGGACCGTTGCGCTTATATTTCGCAGTGGCCAATCGAGGCCTCACGAGCTCTGTTTCACACGTTTGTTATCACACCCGCACACTATTCGAATAGCTTGCATGAGCCATGCTGAAGATACGACAGCCAAGAAAAATAATCAAGTTTGTTTGGCACAGTATATTATTTCAATCTACCCTGTCAGTGTTGCATACGAATATGAAGGAGAATGGATAATTCTTCTGCACAAACAGTCGCCTCCACGAAGAACTGCCGTATCAATCTATACCTTTTAAGACCTTGCAGCATTTGGCTTTATAATGGTAAAAATGAACATAAAAAAAAACCGTTCGTCTACATCCATGTTTTGCTTGTTCCCTCGTGAGGATCAAGGAATTTATGTTTCATGGCGTAAACCAACTGTCTGAAATTACCTGCAGCTGCCGGTGTTTGGTGTTGCTTCAATGTTAAATTCTGCAACAGGGATGTTACGTTCAGCAACTTTTGGCGCAAACATTGCGGCTGGGTAAACGACAGCTGAGGTTCCCACCTAGGCGTGAAAAAAACATACGAAAAGTTACGGCTACTAATTTTAAGGGAGTCCAGAGTATCTTGGGTTTTGCACATTTGTACTGCCAGATTGCAGTTAAAATAGAAATGTGTGTAGATTTCACTCTTTTCAAAACCAGCTGCAGAACAAATTGGCCCTACGTAAATGATGTCATGCAAAAAATGAGAACATTACAGATCCTGTGGGGGAAGTGGCTGTACTTGTGAAGTTCCACATCAAACAGGGTAAAGAGCATAAAAGCAAAGGTGGTAGTGAATGAAGAGAGGGAAGGGGTACAACTTTTGCAATGTCAATTTCTAGGAGGAAGGGTTGGGGGGGGGGGGGCTGCAAAAGTTGTGACGAAGTGTAACTGGGGAGCACGGGAGTAACAAAAAGGAAAATTTGTGACGACACTTCTTTACAGCCCCAAAAATCCAAAATACAAAAAAAAAATGTGATGTCAACTCCAGTGAAATTGTCCTTGGCTTCTACGTGTTTTGATTTACATTGTTAGTGGGAACAGGTAATATTTAATGACAATAAAAAGTGAGTGGAGTCATCTCTGATCAAATTGATTAACCGGCTAACAGCATAAAATAAAACAAAGACTAGTTCGGCAATTCGATAAAGATTTTACCAAATATTACCTCTTTTACACAAAAAGTTTTAAATAAATATGTTTGACAAGCCCAAAAGCAAAGGTATAGATCAGCCGAGGATCTTCCAAGGTTTTTTTTTTTAATAAAGTTTGCATTATATCCTGGAGCTTACAATGTCACGAGTGCCGAGTGTTGATTTTCTCTTCACTCAATAGAGTTTAATTTCTTCATTCTTTTAGCAATTTAGAAACTTAGTTACCACTAGACATAAATCGCAGTTCTCCAGTTCGTGATATGCACTATCCAAAATATCTGGATCTAAGGCTTCCCCAAACCAAACAACATGCGGTCTTAACAAGCCACCACAATTGTTAGTTTGGCACCTGCAACAAACAAACAAGAAAACTGATTTCAAGGATTGCCACTCATTAAAGCTGCGAACACAATGCCTGCCAAAATGGTTTTTAGGTGGTGGTAAAGCTCACTGCGACAGGCTTTATACAAAAATATTGTACACCTTTGGGCATAAAAAATGATCGCACTGTATCGAGGTTCAAGTAGCCCGACAACAACGCAAAAAGAATAACACTATACCACCACCAGGAAATTTCACTAGTTATTCTTTTTTTAAGTGTTTTTCTTCTTGATTCTTCCTGATGTTGACAATAAGCCACTAAACGGTGGTTGCCAATATTTCAAACAATGTACACTTTATCATTGTTGTAAATAAGAACTACGAAAGGAAGGAATTCTCTATTGTTGATGCCAAACAGTGGCATTTTTGAATGGCCCAGTATAACGAAAACGATCATTTTTTATGTCCAAAGGTGTACATAAGGCCATTAAGAAAAGAAAAGTTGGTTCTCAGGCCCCGACCGTACCGATTCTTTGATACAAAAAAATGTGGCAAAAATAGCAGTTACAGATATTATTGAGGCACGAAAATATAAAATTACCATTCTTTTCAGTAAATAATTTTATAAACACGTGGCAAACAGAATTACGAGGCAGTGTTCTTTATTTTAACTCATTTTAACACCCCCAACTTTCCACAAGACAATTACATATTTACAAACAACTACGCTGCATTAGGCAAATATCAACCCTACGAGACATCGTAAACTATAACAGTTCTGTGCCTTCAGTTTAATAAAATCCAAACGTTGGTGCGAGACTACCATAACTAATATTAATAAGGTGACATTTTAATCTGATCAAACTAGGTGCTGTCTGCAAAGGAACAAACTGTTAATAAGTACCCAAACATGAATAAATGCCATATAACTAACCAACCCCCATCACACTCTTGCGAACTAATGAAAGAAAAATCAAAAATACCCCTGGGGCACTGTAGTTATCTTTAACAATAATTTAGGTCACGTATGTCATTAGGATCTTTCAGAGTGACATTCCGGCATCATATGCACACATTACCTTGGTAGCTGTTCGGCTGGGATTCTTGCATCGTCAGCATCCACGTCAGGTGCACTACGCAATACATAAACAACAACTGCTAAAAATTCTTCAATACAACGATTAACATGCCGACGTCACAACAGTTCGCCTTTAATAATTGTCAGAAATATCTGTTTCAAATTATCAGCTACATGTATCAGAATTTAACCAAAATGAGTAATAAATAGCCTACCCAAGAAATCACTGTGTCAAACCTGTAAGAATTTAGTGATA
>JAHWFP010209176.1:144263-167505 GCA_023313725.1 Lithobius niger | reverse complement strand
CCCCCCCGAATCAACTGCAAACTGATCAGTCCAAAAACGAACAGTAACCATAATGATCTCGCAGAACAGATCACTGACGCGGAATTTAGCTAACTTGTCAGGGATACAATCTTAGAACCAGAACCCTGCATCATCAAAGGTGTAATGATTCTATGTATACATGTGCAGTCATGCACCTTACTAAAGTCATGACACTGTAGAGTAAATTCCTAACCCTATTGGTTGTTAGCATTTCCACCTGAATATTTTATGTGCAATTCTGTGACACTTCCTCAAGAAGTGGGTTAGACGAGATGACAACCGGATGGTAGTAGAAGATGTCAAAGTTGCTCCATCTTCCAGTATTATCCTATCATCACATTTTCACCAACTTCCTGAACAAGTGGCACCTAATGGCACATTAAGCATGGAGGTAGAAATTTTAACAACTTATTGGGGAGGATTTTGACCTCCATTATAACCTGTAAAAATTCATTAATTTAATTTTAAACAGATCATTGCTTTAATTTTGCAACAATTATTCAAACGCAGCTTAATCAAGTGTATCACAGCAGCTGTGGATCTGGCCGATTTCTGTTTCGAATTTCAGTTCAGTAAAATGAGTATACCCAGCAAAACTACCACTGTGTATGTAAACAAACAAATTTGTACACAGTTCCACACTAGGCTATTTAAGCACTAATGGAGGTTAACAATGCTGCTAGTGATGACAAGGGTTAGGCCACAGTCTCTCTCGATATTTAATGTGGACAAGTATCTTGGCTGGGTAGCAATTTCTTTGCTTATTTAAATAGCTTTCATCAGCGTCGTTCGCATGACCTATCCTTTCATTGACATACGTTAGTTATACATCGTAACAAGAGAAATATGACATACCCTCTGTCTCGAAGCGCTTCACAAATTGGACTGTCACGATTTGGCTTTACCTCCTTACACTTTGTGCACCGAGTTTTGAATAAAGTACCTGCAAAGAAATGAGTACCATAGTAAACACCTCTGTGTACAAATTTAATCTGCAACAACTCAAAAGTCTAGTACCATGAAGTTCAATAATATTTTCCGATCCTGCTTGCCGATGCAATTCGTCTATGTTTTGAGTAATTATTACAACTCGCTTATCTTCCTTAGCAAAATCCTTTTCAAGTTTGGCTATTGCTTCATGAGCCTGCAACAAAAACGTACAGTGAATAAGAACCAGGAAAGCACAGTTGTTTTTACGAGTGATGATTTTGAGTAGATTGAGTGCATCGATCTTTTACAACATCCACTGAAATACTAACATGATTTGTCCATCATTACAGAAATTAAATTCAGAATTTTATTTCCATAATGCCCTTTGATCGCCTTGATTTCTGCAAATAAACCATCCCAGGCCATAATTTCCTGGTGGAAAGTACACGCACCGACATTGTCCGTTAATAAAATAGTTAAACATTGTGTAATGAACCTTTTTACGCGCAATTTGTTGCTATATAGTGTAAATAAGTTCCTACGTTTTTTGGTAGTAAGTTAGAATCTACCCCAAAACAAAACTTGTTAAGGATTCCCGCCAAGCTTTTCGGCCGTGTGAAGTCGTTATATCAAATGCCAGGCTCTTTCGCAAAGCTAATCCCACCGAGTAATAGTTCGAAGGTTAAATGAAATATATGAAAATTGCTTACTGCGCAATTTTCAATTATTTCATTTAACGTTTGAAGTATTAGTCGGTGGGATTAGCTTGGCGAAAAAGCTTGGCGTTTGATATCACGACTTCACACGGCCGAAACGCTTACCAAATGATCAACAACAAAAAATAAAACAGATGCCGTTAACACTTGGAGGTTTGACGCGCTACGAGCCGAAGCCATGGCACCAGAAGAAGACAGGGAGGATGTTTATAGGCAACTATAAAGACCAATTCCTAGGATCATTATGTGCCACAATCAACATAAGAATGAGCAGAGACAATGATTTTCCGTGGCCATCAATCACAACATTCCACAGGAACGAACTGACGTTTTCCGCGGCCAATTAAAAAAAAGTTAATACGGAGAAAAAAGTTAAATTTTTGTGTATCATTAGTCGTGTAACTGCTAAAGAGGTGTATTTGTGTGTTCACAATAATTTACGTGCATCTCAACATTATAGAATTCGCATAAAAGCATAAAAGTTTAAATTTATGCCTTCACCTGCTATTGTGAATACCCAATTGTTGAAAAAAGCCAAAAATGAGACAAAATCTGTTAAAATCCACGAGTATTTGAAATTTAAACTTTCCGCGATTCTTAAAATGGTCCCACTCATGGTAAGGTTGGTATACGACTAAGAAATTTCAAGCTAAAACAATTACTGTTAATTCCGCGATAATGGAAAATCATTGTTCCTGAGAATGAGGCATCACAGGGCCCTTCTATTCCTGAAAATGCATGCGGTTGGGGTGGCTGAGGTCTGGCTCAAACCCGGGACTTCTGCCTCATGAGATAGTTGTATTAACCATCAGGTCACCTTTCCCCCACTTCTGACCATTATCAACGTATGAACTTCACATCATTACCGCTGTCTGAAGATAGCAGTCAAATACCGAAACAGTACTGGTGGGATCGCTATTACGAAAAAATTCAAAATTAAAATGGCTTAATTTAAAATCTCTTAGTAGTGAAAATTGCCTTACCGGATTAGGCTGCTTTGTGCGCATTAATTCCCTTCGGTAGTGATAAAATTCCCACACAAGTGAAGGATTTTTGGCAAAGGCTGTTGGTGATGCCAATTCCTGAAAATAAATAGATATGCCTTATTTGTTTAAAATGTTGAGATTAAAACAATAAACACTCATATTTTCCATTCAAATGTTTCCAAAAGATAAAATAGCTTTTAACAGGCATACACACCTAAAGACCAGCACTCAATAACCCCAAACCGAAATGAGGATTAACACAGTGCTAGTACGTCATAGCAACGGTAGCACAAACAAACTTCTCCAATTCTGTAGCTTTCAACAGGCTGAAGCATCTGTTCACTAACTGTAACAATAGTAGGGCACACAAAGTTCCATATCTTTGAACAAGCTGTAAAAGCGTCTGTTTACTGGCTATACTAATGGTACCGGAAAAAGTTCTACAGTTCTGTACCTTCGAACAAGCTGTAGGAGCATCTTCTCATCATTAAGCTGCTTGCATGTTGTCTATCTTAATGACCAGCATCAGCGCGAACTGAATTACAGTGGCCTTAACAAAGTCTGTTAAAAACTGATCATTGTAGACAAGATGTGCAAGTCACAGGAATTTATACTTCACCTAATAAATTGCCTAATCAGTCACCACTAACTACACTTGTCCTGCAAAGAGGTTAAAGCAACTTGCATGCTTTAGGTTTTCTTTTCATAACTTTAAATGTGTAAGTTGATATAAACATCTAACTGAGGTGGATTGATTTTGAACTAAATTATGGTTTTCATTTGAAATTAAAACTATGTGTAAGGCATGACTGTAAAACACAATCTTCAATGAAAAGATACCAGCTAACAATGAAAATAATGGTGCTGTAAGATGCAGCTACGTGTTTGGAGTCAAAATGGGTTATTGCCCATTTCTGTGAACGACCACCAACGAGTATGCTCAGCCTTGCAATTTGGGCATCATATCCTCATGTCGCAGCTAATGAGCGGGGAAGGGGATATCGGTGAGCAACCATATCATGTCATGGAAAGTCGTTATCATGGAATGTCGCTTTAACTTTCATCGATGTCAATCATAACAAGATTGAACTTTAGGCAACCCACTTTTTGAGCTGTAGGGAGAATTATGTTGAAAAGGGTATTCACGTATACTGTTGGTGATGCTCATACACCTTGGACAAATTATACTCTCGAAATTACACTGAAAATCTGGGAGTAACTAAGGATTCACACGAAGTGCTTTTAAGTGATGATGACAGTGCGCTATTACCCTCCAAAAAAATCTGTGGGGCTACTGGAGACAAGGTAGGCTTTAATGACAGTCTAACATTTGAATGAATAGATGCGCATGCAATGCAATTTTAGCCCCATGAAGCAACTGGTGGTGCCGCTAGTTTTAAAAATGTGTCTCCGACGAGCATTTAACGGGTGGTTGCAGTAAGTCAAAAAAATTACTACTTAATAATAAAAACAAAGTAAAAAAATTAAAAAAATACCGTGTACAGCAGGTCTGAACAGGGACTTTGCCAGGGTCTCCTTTCTAGTTGCTGTTTAGATCAGGTCTTCAGGCAGCTAGAATGAGTTCAATCACCAAGGCTACTAATAAAGTTGTGTTACAACTCTCAATGAGTTGCCTTCTATGTTAATTTGGAGCCAGCTCCATACATTATCCCCACCCAACCACCGAGTGTTCCTACTAGCATTGGGCGATGCCAGTCTTGCATCATGGCGGTTCTAAACTTAAAACAGTGTACTCGGTACAAATCGTGGCTGGTGGGGCACACCAGTGGTCGCCAGTGGAAACGAACCCTTAAAGGTGGGATGCTACCAAACGAATGTTTGTACCATCTAGTTCTGTCTAGCGCTTCTCACAGCAAGCAAAGGAATCATCTTCGCAGCACAGTATGTGCACAATTTCAAATAAATAAAGATATCGGTACCAATATCTTCTGCAAATTTTCAACTGTCAATACTGTGGAGATGTTGGGGCTCAGCCGACAGTCTTCTTCAGGCAAAAACACATAAATCACGTCATTATGTCATGGTTGAGCCTCTGCTTTTTAAATCAGCGGCCGAGCGTAGCCTCCACCACTTGCAAGGCTGGTTTTCCACTTCTCGCGTACCTCCTCATTAAACTCACTACGGAGCAGAACTGTATTCCAGGACTGGATGGTCCCCGGATCAGTTTAACCTTCTCTCGGATGTGGTATTGCATAGCCAGGGACTCCAGGCTCCTCAAATGCTCATCTCTGTTTGAGTTAGACTCAAGGAGGGTTTCAGTGCCTTCCCAGTTGATCTTGTGGTGCGATTCCATGTGGTGTACTGCAATGCCGTTTGTTTTATTCTACTTTTAGTGTCTGCTACGCGAGAATTGGAAAACCGGCCTTGCAAGTGGTGGAGGCTACGCGCGGCAGCCGATTCAAAAAGCAGATGATCATAACGACGATCGAACATGACGTGACGTGATTTTTCTGTTTCGCCTGAAGAAGAATGTCGTCTGAGCCCAATCTCCAGAGTAGTGACAGTCTAAAATTTGCAGAAGATATTGGTACAGATATCTTTATTTATTTGAAATTGTGCGTATACTGTGCAGCAAAGATGATTTTCATTTTTCAAAGCAAGCGCCATGATAAAACGAACAAAAGTGACTAGAAAAGCGATGACATTCTTAAGCAAAGGAATGCACAAAGAAGTATCATTTACCACAACAAACAAGTCAAGTGCCTCCGTAATTATTGCATAAAGATTTGGTACATCCTCGTGCACCTGGATGCTACCTGTAAAGATGGCGCCACTGTAGACTATAAAGAAAATACCATGGCACCATCTAACGGCAGCAATATCCTTAACTTTTACAGCTTGTGCGCAGATGCATGGGGATGTATCAAATATTTACAAGATAATTAAGGAGGCATGTGACTTATTTGTTGCATTGAAAGATAGCCTATTTCTTTGTGCATTCCTTTTGCTTAGTGTGAGCAAAAGGAATGACAAAGAAATAGGCTATCTTTCAATGCAACAAACAAGCCACATACCTCCTTAATTATCGTGTAAATATTTGATACGTCCCCGTGCATCTGCGCGC
Organism: Lithobius niger; assembly: GCA_023313725.1. Lineage (NCBI taxonomy): Eukaryota > Metazoa > Arthropoda > Chilopoda > Lithobiomorpha > Lithobiidae > Lithobius > Lithobius niger. The sequence continues at coordinate 161,767 of JAHWFP010209176.1, read as the reverse complement.
AAGCTGTAAACGTTAACGATATAAAGTTAACGTTATAAAGAGAGCTAGGCTAGATGCTGTTGCATTTGGTAGCACCCAACCTTTAAGGATCATTTTAAAACTAAAAGGATTTACTAACAGACTTATTTACTTGTCCTCCACCAAAACTTGCCATTTAAGTGAATTTACTTTTCTTGCAAGCAGTAATTTGTGAGAAGGGGAGAAAAATGTATGGGCACAGCTCCACAGACGACAACCACAACCACCAACCCTTCTCACAAATTACTACAGGCAAGAAGGAGTCCAAGTCAAGTCTCAGTTTTAAATGATCCTTAAAAATATGTGTAATTATTTTAATCTCAGCGAGTGGGTTATGGAAAGCAGCATCAATTCATTCCCTTTATAGTTTATGACCGAACTGTTATCACAAACTTAATAGGCTACCTAACAAACAGACAACGAGCACACTTCGTACTGGTAACAAGCATGCATGAATCACACTGACGCTAAACAATCTAGTCATCACGTGCTTTTTACTGCAAAAGCACATCACGTGGTGCACAAATTTATTAACACGACTTTCCTCATGCGTGGCTAAGTGAGAGCTATGTGTGTGAATTTTTAAACGAGCTCTAGCACGGACTACCTTCTCCAAATCCTTGCCAACCACAGATTGAGAGTAGCATCTAAAGTAGGGGAAACAAACCAGCACCTGAGCCTGATACTGCCTCCAAAAACCGCCAGCACCCCTAAACGTAGGTACTCCACTTTCTGCACTAACACCAGCACCAGTCAAAACAACGACGTGTTTACACTTGGACAGAACCCCTCGAAACGCAGCTAAGTCCGAGCTGGGATGCTTCTGTTCGTAATGTCGTGACATGGCACTCTTTCCTGACAACAAATATCCAAATAATGCTAATCGTTTAGCCTGATTTGTAACTGCGTTACGACATGCACTTAACATAGTTCTATTAATTCATCTATAATTTCACAAATCGGGCCCGGCCGGAACCAACGGTGGCGCCATGTTGCTTTCAATACGCATGCATTTTGAAGAATGACGTAATTCTTCCGCGGCTTACGAGCAAGGACAACTGAGATGGAAACTGCTTTCCTCTTTAGTTTCTATCTCAGCTGGCTTTGGCCTATATGATACTGAGCGCTCCGCGCGAGGAACTCTCCCACGTATCGTTGTAGGTGCGAAAAAAAGTATTGGGGAGGGTCCTGTTTTGAGCGAGACGCGGAGCTTTGGATACCAGGAAGATGCTGTGGAAGACAGGAGGAGTGGCTGACGATGCACCTTGGGTGAACTCCCGTTTCGCCAGATCCCGTTCCACCAAAAAAAAAAGCAGATTAACAGCTTTACCATCAGGGGTCAATCCCGTTTCGCCAAAACGAATTTGACAAAATTTTACGTACACGAAATTGAATACCTTATTTCTGTATAATGGGGCTTTAAAACGCAAACATTTAACAGAGACAAGCCGTGATAGAATATGACCAATTAATTTATTACCGTTTTGAAAACCGACGGAAAAACGTGTACTTTAAATATTGTTTAGAATGCTTGGTTGCCACTAGATCAAGGTTCTCTTATAAGAATAGTTAGTTATACACGTGATGATGACCCTTTCCCAAACGGGAATTCCCGTTTTGCAGAAATCCGTTTCGCAGAATCAAATTATTCTTCAAAAATTGAACATGCAGAAGTTAAAGATGCACGCCTAATTGGAAGGAATTGGTGATTAGTTGAGATTTCTGATGTTATACGCTTAGTCGTCGCAGCGAGCGAGGCACGTAATTTGAAACAAATTATTATGCAAAACGAGTATTTGTCTATAAATGTCTGACCATTATCATGTTATAAATGTTCGTGTTTAAATCTTTTAAATGTTTCGTGTGTGTAAAATTTCGTGAACTGTATTTGGCGAAACGGGATTGGCCCCTGAGATAAAAGCTGTAATCTGCTTTTTTTTTTGCTGAAACGGGATTTGGCGAAACGGGACGTGACCGCACCTTGTGGGATTTGTGAAGGGGGTTGGAATTCCTGGATCATGTCCTGGCCGAGTGTTGGGGGCTGACGATTCGCGGGAGTGGGGGAAGAACGGGTGAGCAGGCCATGTGGTTGTTTCTGAAGTCGAGGGAGGAGGAGAAGGGGTTAAGTGTGGTGGAGGGGGGGGGGGGGGCTTTCGATTGGTGGAGGAGAAGAGGGATGCGAGTTGTAAGGTAAGGGTGATTTTTTTGGGCAGGTGAAAGTACTTTGTGGAAAGGTGGTTTGACTTTGTTGGGTTACGCAGCGTAGGGCTGCACCCTGTTTAAAAAGGGGGACCCATGGCATCTTCATCCTCATTCAGTGGCACGGCTATTACAGGACGAATCTTGAGGAGAATGTTGCTGATGATTACGATGATGATGATGGTAGTGGTGGGTCCACTTTTTTGTGACAGGAAGTGGCCTCTTAAGCAGACCCAGTTAAATCAACCTAATTCCTCCCTCTCCTATTTCAACACCCAACCAGGATTATATTTCTCTCCTTCACTCCTTTTACCCCCTCTTTCTACACTAAGAGCCTGCAAATCACTGCCTCCCCTTCCCTTCCTCCTCCTGTCCTCTCTCACCCTCAAATTTTCCATACCCCAACATCCAAAACCACATACTCCAAAGACTCTTCCTCTTCCCCACATACTCCATGGATGATATCTTCATCATCATCCCCATTCTCCACGTGAATTCCCTCGTCACAAAAGCACCCGCCTGGGCCCTAAACAGGAGCACGCTCTGGCAGTACCACCCCATACAGTCTCTCACATCCAACTTCCATCTTCTCTTCCATATACCTCTTGGTCGTAAACTTTCCCTCCATAGTCTTCCTCCAAATCCTTGTCTCGACGTCATCAATCCTTGTCTCCATTCCTTGCTCTCGTCCCAACCTTCAATCTCACACTTCACAAACTTCAGGACCAACTACCTCGTACGATCAACCCATTTCAACCCACATTTCCCATTTACACAGTCATACACAATCTGGACAGCCATATCCCCGGGAGCTTCCAAACCATCCTGTCAAGAACAAGTCTACCACATCCCTAGCCTCAAAAGCAGATCACCTCATTTTTCCCCTCACCACCTCCTTCACTGTAAATCAGTTTGCTCATAAGCCCCACATACCGAACTCCTCCTGAAACCTCTTGAGCTCTATGCTACCTCCTCCCTCAACAAAAGGAACCCCCACCAAAGGTAACGCCCCCCCCCCCCCCCCCCCGGAATACAACCCCCTTCAATAAACTAAGAGTCAACACGCACCTGTTGTATCCCCCACACAGTCCTTTTTTTTTTTTATCTTCCCCGCTTTTCCAATCACCTTTCTTTCCCACTCATCCAAGTAATTCCCACCAATGCACAATATAACCCTCAGGTACGCTAGGTATCTGTAACCCAGTCAGTACCTTCCTAAAGCACCGAACAGAGCGAACAGAACGCACCACTGTTACAGACAGTTTGGCTCCAAACTCGACGTTGCGTCAGCCGTCAGTACCTTCCTAAACTACAATACAGCTCAACGAGCTCAGCAGAGTATTCGATACGTCATACCTACACCGCGACCAGACCTAGCTAATGGATTTGACCAGGATTGGCTAATAGATGTGACCAGGCGAGAGCAATGTCAAATTGCGAACCATCTCAGGGAGGTGGTTTGCTGGGGTGGAGGTTTGAGCATGCGCGAGGAAACAGTTTTGACGAAACAGATTCATCGCTGACGATGTTGACGTCAATCAAGCCGCATCAACACGGATATTAGCAAGGAATGTGCCAAACTGTCACCAACAGTGGTGCGTTTGGTTCGCTCTGTTTGGTCGTTTAGGAAGGTACCGATAGAGTATCTGTGGGTTACAGATACTTAGCGTACCTGAGGGTTATATCTGTAACCCACAGATGCTCTAGCATCTATTCACCTGTCGTCATTCAATCGTTTGATGTCCGACCTGAAAGCTGCTCTCTCTTTCCAAACATCATGAACTTCGATGTCTCACTACTAAACTTCACCCCCATTTCAACCCTAACAGTGCACACCTGCAGAAGCTATTCCTGGCCCCTGTCTTCCCATCCAAAACCCCAATGTTATCTGCAAATGTCAAAACAGGAGTGTTAAAGTCTTTCTCCCCCCCCCCCACTCCACCCCCACCTACACAAGATTCTTCTCCAGTCTCCTCAGATCACACGAATAAGAGGGGGGAGGGGACGTCAGGCAACTCTGTCTGAGTCCCCTCTACCTTCATCCCAGTCCGACTCCACCTCATCCCCTTCCCTGTCTCCACCCCTTCCCCTAGCTAAGTTGAGGAACTATCCTATGTACAGTTGGGACGATAAGTGGTATTTCGGGGATTGCGTCCTGTTATTTAGAGCAAGACGCAGAGCTTTGGATACCAGGGAGATGCTGTGAAAGGGACCCTAATGCAAGTCCCCGAGCAGACCTTCTCAGTCAGCTAAATGAAGCCCTCCTCCACCCCAGCCCTCCTAAGGGCCTCTCACAGCACAAACACCATTATAAGCGTTAGCAATGTCAAAAAAATTAATATACATGCTCCAACCTTCTTTCGGCCCACTTCACTAAACTGCGTGGAACACATTGTCCTCCAGCTCTCTTCCCCCTTTTAAACCCATTCTGTATATCTACCAGTTCCACCCTTTTCTCAACAGCTTCACTCAGCCGAGGCGTCAGAATCTCATGAAGGTCTGGTAAACAGCATTAGTAATAGACCATTAGTTACCCAAGTCACTATGACTGTAGTTACCCAAGTCATTCTTACTATTCCTTTTCCCCTTATGAATCATGCAAGTTCTGACCCTTTTCCACCCTTCGGGGGGCTTCCCTTCCTCCACCAAGACCATGTTCAATTCCTCTAACAACCCCTTTTTCCCTTTCTAAGAAGCCCTTTCAACATCTCCCGCACAATCTCCTTCTTCTCCTCCACTGCCTTCCCCTCTCTCCAGATATGAAGGGAGCCTTCTAATTCTTCCATCGAAATCTCCCTCCCCAGGGAAACCTCCCAAAGGCAGTCTCAGCCACCGCCAAGAAACCAAAATGTCCCTCCTACACTCCCCTATGGAGCTCTTCCCACGTTTCCTTACAACCCTCTCTCATGTTAAAAAAAAAGTCCCCGTTCATCCTCCTCTCCCTTTGTTCCTTTTCTCTCGTATGACTCTCTCCTGTCTCCCCAATTCTTTTCTCCCTCCCCCCATTGAGTTCTTCCCGGTCTCCTATCCATTCTCAGCCCAGGTCTCCTCCAACCCCCAAAACCCTCCTCAAAGGCATCCCTTACCATTCTAGACAATTGCTCCTCGTAATCCCTCATCTCCTTCTCGTTCCCTCCCCTCTTCCATGCAAAAAGAAAGCCGTACCACCCTGGCATTTTCTCACCATACTTCACTACTGCGCCCTGAGTGAAGAGCATCCCGTCAGAATTGCAATCCTTCTGGTACAGACTACGCAAATCCACCACCTCAATATCTCTCTTCCACACCCTTCTAACTATTTCCGAATTAAATTTTCTCACCTGTTCGATAGGAACTTCTTTCTCAGGAACTGCACAGACCACATTCCACCTCCCCCTATTTACACACCTCACTTCCCACACACATGCCTCGAATCCCACATATCGAACTCTCCCAACATCATTTACACCCACACACAATATCATCACTCCCCATCCCTAATGATATCTCGAGTTGCTCCCCACCACCACCTGAACCATGATATTCCCCTTCTTTTTCCCGCACAGTATCAAACCAGATCACCCCCCCTCTTCCTACTCCCTTCCAACCAACGTCAATCTGAGCACATTACTATCTACAATCAAAATGCCTTTCCATTTCTCTCTCTCAGCATTCTTCCTTTTTCTACATATCCCCCTACCCTACCTCCTGCAGTATCCATTCCTCCCTTTTTTCCCCTAAGACCAACCTTATGTTCCCTTACCTTCCCCTATCTCTTCCGAGATGTACCTAGAGTGCTTGAGTTCCGTTCTTGCCTATCACTTTCTCCTCACTCCCCCCCTTTTCACCCCAGCACTCCTCCCTGGGTCTGTGCCCCTTCAGTCCACACCTCCCCCATCCACATTCCCTAACGGATCTTTCAAGGTAAATACTTTCTCGTCCTTGTGTTCCTTCCTCCCTTGTCTCCCGACCTTCCCCATCCCCAACAGCTTCATCTTTGCTCATTCAAGCGCCCTATTCTTTCTTGCTACCCACTCTCCCTCCAAATTCAGGGCACTAATTACTGTTCCACTCTCACCATCATCAACACTTAGCACACCGCTATCAACACCCTACATACCACCATCAACACGTTATACGTCCTTCCTGTCCCTTTTGCTTCTCTCTCTTTTTCCCTAGACTCTCTTCTAGTAGTCCTCTCCTTATTCAGCACCACCAAAAGGGTTTCACTTCCAGTCGTGTCAAGTTCATTATGTCTCTTTTTAATTTCCGGACGTGCTCCTACACTCCACACTTCTCGTTCTTCCTGCAAAGTCTCCCTCCATGCCTTGTGACTCGGTTCCTCCTTAGCTGTCTCCACTTCTCTCTCATTCAGTCCTCTTCCCTCCATTCTTCAAAGGGTTTAACGAGCGGTAACCACTCCTGGTCATCTGCCCGAAGCCCTAAGGCCCTATGCCTTCTAAGGCCCTAAGGCCCTCTATTCTTCTTACCTTCCAACAATGGTATTTCTGGACAGTTCACTGTTCTACCGCAAGGTGTTGTCATTGGTGCCAGTTAACACAAAACTTGAGCGTACTGTTGATATAGGGGCTGTTATAGTTATTACAGTCGCTGTAGAATCATTAAAAAGCAAGTCTGTCACAAAATAAGTCTGGCTCATAATCATTGGATATGTCGCAAATCGTCACAAATAAATAGACACAAATCCACTACAACTTCCTATCTTCAAGTATAGGGAAGTTGTGGTGGTTTTAGCATTGCCACTTCCCGTGACATGGCAAATTTGTAAAACCAGGAGCTCATAAATGCCTACATGCCTGTAGGCCACAAGAGTTAATCCATCTTTAACTCTCCTTCGTATTCCAAGATTTGCACAAGGCTGTCTGGAAGCCAAGCTGTAGGTTTCGTTTTTCAGTATTCGCTTCTCCTGTTTCGCTTCTCCGTATTTTACCAAATTAACGTAAAGAGGAGTCAATTTACCAGCCTTTGCAAGAACTGACATGGGAGTCGGCCTTGGCTTGAAGAAGACATCTCCTCTACTTTAAGGCAGTTTCAGCTCTGTTGTACGCGGAGTTGCTGTGTGCCTCAACTAGTCGTAGCATGAGTGGTATTTTTCATCCCTATTTATTAGGTTAAAACGCATGCAGCATTTTTTTTATTAGGTTATCTGAGAAAAATAGTTACGACCAGTCTACAGCAGCCAGTCCACAGCTGTCAGGAAGAGGTCACGACCCAGAACAAGAGGTGGAACGTGTAGTATTATTATTATAGACCTTCTTTTATCGGGCCCTATAGCCTTTATGTCACTCCTGGTAAAACTGACAATATATCCCAAGCATCGGAACTTGACGGACGTTTTGGAATTCCTCATCGGCAGGGTGTGGAAAAGGTGCTCTTGGATATGACTATCACACTTAAAAAAATTCGTCACTCTGGGGTGACGAAATATGATGATTTGACTGGTTTTAAATTTAACTTTAACATTATCCCATTTAAAAAACTTAAAGACTAAAAGAAAAGTGCCGTAATTGCCCCCAAAAATTTTTTCTGAGTAATAGTGGTTAGCAGTAGGTATGGCCAAAATTGCCCCAAATGCCTTTTGGCCAATTTTCGGTGCTAAAAATTAAGAAAAAATAAAATTATTTGTAATTATAGCACGCTAATGTAGTTTCTGAGAGAATCGAATGAGTTACTTTTCAAAATTAGATTTTAAAACAGTAAAATTCTTATTTTTGCCTTTTTAGGGATGCTGCCGGGGATACCTGCTTTTTTTTTTTTTTACATGTTTCACATTTTTCGCGTAGTTACTTTACCCACTTTTCATTGCTATTTCTTACTTTTTTCATATATGATGCATTACATCATTGTTTCATAATTATATCATAGAAAATTTTTCTTCAGTAGTAATCTTTGTAATTTCTCGATAACTTCAGTTTTTTTCTTTTGACTTAATGTGCAAGCGCCGGTAACAAGGATGGACAATTTGATTGATTTCACTTGAATTTGTACGTTTTGCCAGTTTTTCACATCTACCACTCATATTTTTAAGGTTTTATCAAATTTTTCACAGTTTTTCTTACTATTAGCAAATTTTCACATTTTTGACATTTTTCTAACAACGCCAGCACCCCTGCTTTTTCACCGTTCAGCCCATTGCTGTGCAATGTTAAACTTGAAGGGCCTTGGGGCTCCTCAAGACATGACCATTGACCACAGAGAGATACAATTTTTGTGCGCGATAGTAATGCCCAGGAGCAACTTCCCACTTCCTGCCAGAGGAATTAAAGGTTTTTACGCTCCACCCTACTCCTACTGTAAATACAGAGCACACCTATTTTCGTTGCCTTTCCATTTGGCTTTTTGTCCTGTTAATAGTGGCGGTAGTATTTCATGTTGAGTGGTATTTTCTGTGTGGCACAGTATCGATATTTGTATGATAATATATCTCCTAACTTTCTTTGAGCAAGCTCGGGCTTGGGCTTGGGCTTGCTTTAATTCCGCACGAAAATTTCGATGGGCTGATACCGCTGCATGCCTTTTGCTCGATTTACACCACTAGTTCTCTTTCACACTCCATCGCAATTCTGCTAGGCTTTCAACAGATAACTTCCCCCGCACAGGAATCTTGGCTTCTCCACACAGCTCCAGGCGAAGTCCATTCGTTGACTTGATTCGTGCCGTTTTGCCGTGATGCCGTGCTTCTCAGTCCAAAAGTTGTCCCGTAGCATTGAAATAGATTTGTGACAAACTGTAGTTTTTCGCTGCTACCAGTGAAGCAGAATTGAAGGTTTTTGTAGAATTTAAGTATAACTTTATGTCTTCACTCCACTGCAACGATGCAATAAAGACATTATGTAAATGACCAGATGAAGGTCGTGCTATATGCACGAGTGGTGTTGAATGAACGGTTTGCAACACTGGTTAGGCATGGTAGCTTACGTGTATGTCTATGTTCGAATTAACTAGCTGGCTAGCAAACGCTGATTTTCGTTCGCTTCGCTCACTCAATCAGCGCATCCAGTAACTCAAATACATCCCCACCCACTGCTAATGATCCCCTCTTTCTAATGATTACTTCCATTATATTCTTTCATGTTCGTTCGCGAAAATATCAGCGCATCATGTGACACAACCCCCCCCCCCCTTCCTCCCCCACGGCTAATGATCACTTCTGTTATATTCCGAATTCATGTTCATGCTGGCGGAAATAAACAAGACTCAAGTGGGCCTCGAAGCTGCTTCTTCGAGAAGCATGCTGTCCTGAAAAGCTTTCTCGTAGTCAATCCCGCCAGCTAGACGTGCGGGGTCGTGGGCCGTGACTTGCTGGTCCGTGCCTGCTGTCTGACCTCTTGGGTAATTATATATAGACTAGAGAAAGCCCGTGCTATGCACAGGGCCAGTCACATTTCCCGGGACATTTTCCAGGCACTCTTCCCGACGACTTGTCAGATTGATCGACCACTCATGCTCCTTTTTGGCTGCAGGTAGAGTGGGAGACTCCATTTTCAATGCGGGTGCGAGGAGGGGGGAAGTGGTTTTCCTTTTACGCTTTCATTTTCCTTTTAGCCGGCCTCCGATATTATAATAAAGATTTGGGGGCGGAGTGGGTGCCAGTTCGATTCCGAGGTCATGCCACTCTGACGAAACGTAAGTTCATAAAAGTGGCTCACTGTACTACTTTATTTCGGGCCGAGGGATAATCGTCTAACTGGAAAATCGCATAATTGGAAGAACGTATAACCTGTAAGAGTATAACGGAAAGTCGTCTAACAGGAAATTCATATAATGGAAAATTGTCTAACTGGAAATTCGTATAATAGAAAATCGTTTAACAGGAAATTCGTATAATGCAAAATCGTCTAATATCCCTGCCTGGCTCGCGCTACCGCGCTCGCTGCGGCTATACATATAACATCAGAAACCACATTTAGACGTTAATCCAGTTAGACGTTTATCCATTATACAATTATCCATTATACGATATTCCGTTTAGATGCTTTTCCAGATTTTTTATTTAGGCAGATTTTAGACAATTATCCCATTAGACGATTTTCCAGTTAGACGTTCGTCCGACGCCCCGCTCGCGCTACCGCGCTCGCTGCGGCTCTACATATAACATCAGAAACCACAGTTAGTCGTTTATCCATTTAGACGTTTATCCATTATACGATATTCCATTTAGATGATTGTCCAGATTTTTTATTTACGCAGATATTAGACAATATTATCCCTTTAGATGATTTCCCAGTTAGACGTTCGTCCGACGCCCCCTTCTACGAATCTTCCATTAGTATTTCCCCTAATATAATACTGTTACTAAATATTACCATACTCTTTGTACAACGCGCCAGCTATACATAACGCGCATTCAATCCGTGTTTCGTAGTGGCCTTCAAAACTTGTAAATGAATAATAAAAACCTGACATACAACTGGCTCCAGTTATCGTATAGTAAAAAACAAACAAAAAAAATCTTGGCTCTAGTTCAAGACCAAACCCGGCCTTTAGACGGACACCAAGCCAGGCGGACTGCAAAACTGATAATGTTGTCACGCCTATGATATCACTAACGGCACATTCTAGTGTAGTACGGCAACAGCTGTCAGTGTCGCTTGGGCTATGAACTTATGACGTAGTGACTGTATTTAACCCGACCCATCTCCCCTCCTGCTAGTAAGTATAACGTGCAAATACAGTAGTACAAACAGCACGGCTCTGTGTTGAAAAATACGACATGTTAACCGTTTGTGTCTAAGCGTTCAACCGAATTCTCGTTATGATTGGGAAGGTGTACTACCCAGGTGTTCCACCAGGTACGCCCAGTAGTTGCATGCATTGAGCCGGCTTTATTGTTTCAAGGGTAGCAATGTTTTACAAAGTAGGTAAAAAAAAGACGCACTGTGGGCGCCGTAAATGTTTTACTGCTTGACTGGAAAGCCATTGTGGTGTATTGGTGAAAATTAGACTCTGGTTTTGTTCACGGCGGGATGTGCTAAATATTCCTCGTTTACCTCTGGGTTGCGTGATGACAAGCACTGTGTCATGTTTAGTGAATACGCAGTCCACGCAGGGAGGTAAACGGAGCATAGCTACCCGTACACGTTCGAAAAAAAAAAAAAAGAAAAAGAGCACGATTTTCAATGGGAGATGTAAACAGAACTGTTCAGTCAGAGGTCTAAAAATAGTTGTCCAAACAAAACAAGCAATGCTCAGTCCATAATGAGCCCTGAAACCTGGAATCAGTATTGCAATCCTAGAATAACTTGAGAGTTTGTATGCTTTTGTCTTTGTTTTTACGGTTTTTCTTCGTAATTTTATCTATCAAAAGGGGACAAAAAAAAAAAGGGTGGGGATGGAGCACACGCCCAAAGTGCCCCTATGTGCGGGCGCCCTTGACACGTAAGTCACGGCTAGTAAAAACTGGATGCTTGCTACAGGGCAGGAAGAAACTATTAGTCGGTTGAAAATCGTCTATTGAGATTATATTGTCTAATTTCTGCATAACTAAAAAATATGGAAAATCGTCTAAAAACGGAGTATATCGTATAATGGATAAACGTATAATGGATAAACGTCCAACTGCGGTTTCTGATGTTATATGTATGAGCCGCAGCGAGCGAGGCAGGGCCATTAGACGATTTTCCGTTGGACGACTTTCCGTTATACTTTTGTACGGTATACGTTCTTCCAATTATGCGATTTTCCAGTTATTATCCCTCGCCCCGTTTCTAAACGCGCCACTAGTTTCACATCTTCACCCCTAGTTTGCAGGACGTGACAACTTCCCTGAGACACTCCAGAGCATGGTTAAAGCTGTCTGCCTCATCCAGGCAGGCTTTCCTGTATGGCTCTGTTTTGCAACATTAGTTCAAACGTATTCATGTTTCAAGCGTTTTGATTCCCCTCCCCCTCCCCCCCCAGAATATTTTGCTGCATTCACTCAAATGTATGTAAATGTTGCAAAACCTATATACGCGTGGGATGCACGAAAACAATGAGAGAGGAAGTCCGTTTATGTGCCGCCAAAAATTCGTCGGCACGAAGTAAAGTTAAAACCAAAATCCACTGGCCTTGACCCCGACTTCAAATTTTGATGCCTGGGACTAGATACAACGGCGGCCCTCCCCCTTCACCGACTGAACTAGGAAACAATTTACGAAATGGAAAATATTAGTCGGCCACAATTGTACTTAACGAGTCGGTTCATTAATGTGAGCTGCTTACGTTTGAAGAGCTTCCCTGCCTAACAGGCTGACAGGCTTGCACTGCAGTGCTCCTGCTCCGTGTTCGTTGCCGTTGAATTGGAATTTTGTTTGTTGGGAGAATAAAAAAATTCACAAAGCGCACAAATCGAATAAGTTACTCGTAGTCCTCATCTACATTATAATCCTGGATGCAGGCTAAAAGGAAGGCCAAAGCAAAAGGGAAGGCTAAAGCAAAAAGGAAGGCTAAAAGGAAAACAGACCACTTCTCCCCTCCTCACTCCCGCATTGAAAATGCACTCTCCTACTCTACGTACATGGAAACAGGAGGCAGGCGTGAGTGGTCGATCAACTCTATAAAGTTCAATCTGACAAGTCGTCGGGCCGAACAAGCACTTCTCCCCTCCTCGCACCCTCATTGAAAATGCGCTTTCCCTTTCTACCTGCATTGAAAGAGGAGGCAGGCATGAGTAGGCGATCAATCCTACAAGTCGTCGGGAACAGTGCCGGGAAAATGTACCGGGAAATGTGTCCGTAAACTTAATTTATGTCCGGCCCCGTGCATAGCACGGGCTTCCTCTAGTAACTTATAATTGGGGGAAAATGTTTCAGGCCGTGCGGGCCCTCTGAATGACCGGACCTGGGTACCGCAGGTCCACCTGACCCCCTCTCCCCTTCCCCCCGTTGTCGGGGGGGGGGGGGAGACTGCCACTGGCAAAACTATGTCAACACGTATCACTTTGCAAGACAGGAAAGCCAATATTCAGTCAATAAAAACGGAAACAGACGAAAACCGTTATTATTATTATTAAAATATTCACATCAGTTTTGCCCTATGTTTAAATGAATTTACCCTCCCACTCATTTTTAAAGGTGAAAAAAAAAAAAAAACAACCGCGAGGGTACAGCACGTTTGTTTTCCATTTCCTTAACTAAATTAGATCTGGGCTACAAATCTATATTTAAAAAAAAATCATAATAATGCAGGATCATTTGCACCAAGGCAAGTCCTACCCCCAGCACCTTAAATAAAAGACCAGCTTCTTGAAAACTCACTATACCGTAAATCGCCTATTAAACGCCTGTTAAAAACGGCTGTTAAAAATAATTCGATAAAAAAAAAGGGGTAGGCCGTGATAAAGTTATAATTCATTTTTCGAATCTTACCTCTGTCCAGGGAGGGTATTTAGGCCTAACTCCATCACGAAAAATTCAGCGTTTATGCGATCATTCACGTATCTAATCTGGCTTCGGTCTAGAATTAACGCAATGTCTTTATTCTAATTTGTTCTGGAATTTAAGTTTATTAGTTTACTAGTTGATTTAGTTTTGTTTTATGTATGACGCTTTTCGTTAATTTTGGTGCAGAAAAACCACAATTTAAGGGGATAAAAAATTGATATCTTTGGTTGTTAATAGTTGGTTTTATTAACTTTTGTTTGAATGTATGAAGCTTTTAGTCAATTTTTAGCAGAAAAATTACGATCTAAAATGTTTTAAGGTCTGAAAACATTTCAGGGGCATGGGCCGTAGCTTTTCCGTAATATTACGGCATTTGGTGAAATATTATTGGGAAATATTTGTAGGGACTTTATGAACTTAGGCAGCAACTATTTGAAAACAAAGTTAGGTATCATAATAATATGGGTTCATTTACTCCTGCGTAAATTTTAGCGAGGTTTTTTTTCGTGTATGCGCGCGCCATACCTTGGGGGCGTTACCGCAAACGCTGTTTACTTGAGATAACAGAACTTCGTATCTATGATAGCCCGAGTCCTAGTGCTTTCTGTTGGCAAGGTTACGAGCCGAAGCATAATTACTATTGAAAAAAAAAATTATCAAAGTCTAGAGTATAGTTGATAAGGGATGTAAATGTTCACTTCCGGAAAACGAAAATGGGATATGTTGCATATCTCCACTGAGGGTAAGGCTTCCCCGAAAAATGATTTTGCCTTTAACTTTTTTGCGTCCTCCAGTTTCGCAGAATCCATTTTTGCAGAAAAAGAATGTCCTTCTTCGCCGGTATTGAAATAAATTTCGAGGTCAGTATTCTACGAAAATGGATTCTACGAAAAATGGAGTTCCAAACTCGCAGAAATTATGTCCATTTTTTGCAAAATCAAATCTGCAGAAAAAAAAAACGTTAAATCAACTTGTCTGGGACAGGGGCTGAAACCTGCTTCTTCTTTCCCAGTTTGGCTTGTGCAAACGGTGGAATACAAAGCGAGCATGACGCGAACTTGGAAGCGAACATGGATGCTCCCACGTCTTGCGGACGAGTATGACATTTATTCGCTTCTACCTGTATTCGTTTACTCTGTAGTGGTTAAAATTTTTTTTTTGGGGGGGGGGAGGGGGGGGGGTTCCTCCTTCAGCATAAATCTGTACACTTTATTTAGAAACCTGAATGGATATGATTAGGCTTTAATTATGAAAAGTGGTGATGTGTTTTTTCAAGAAATGTTAAATAATTGACTTTTCCAATTATTTCCTGTGAATTGGGGTTATTCTGTTACTATGCTCAAAATAAAACTTGGTTTATTTGTCCTGTCAAGATTTTGCTCGCTGAAGACGCGATATCAATCGCCAACTTATCCCATCAATAGATAGTTAGTTCAAAGGAAAAGAGAAAAACTTAAAAATGACGGAATTATCTACTTTTTGTACATACCTTTTGAACTGTACGTCGTTGGAGTTTGAATCAAGTTAGCGAATCAAAGGGACAAGATAAAATGGCAGAACCCAACAAACAACAATACTCGTCTCTGCTATGTCAAATTTTGGGCAGACAAACCTACAGTCGATAAACAGAAGGTCTTTTAAGGTTTTGACGTTGCACGTGCGTCAACAAGTGGGGCAGCTAGGCCTTAACTTATTTATTACACATGCTATGCTACACACACTTACCTTCATACAGGGGTGTACCGACCGATAAAACTTTTCAGGGAGGGTGTGATGGGTCATTTTGCCGACAATTTAGTCCTAAAATATTGACTATTTTGTGCCCAATACAACTTTTGCTCCTCCCTCCCCACCCCTCCTTCCCCCCGGGGTAGCAGTCTTACGCTGTACCGGATAAAAGCAGGAAGGCTACATCCAAAGAAGAACTAAAAAAAAAAAAAAACACAAGATTAAAAAAAAATCGGTGCAAAAAAGGGCACTAAGTCCATCTGATATGGCGTAGACGATGCCTTTTTATTTAATAGTTGCTTTGCTAAATATGCACATTTTCTTCCCATTGCAAATCAAACGAGCTGCTGAATATAGCACACAAAGTGGACCAAAATTGAGTCAGTTTATTTTTACGAGCATTAGTTTACTTTAAGTTAAATTATAGTTCAACAAAAATTAAATAAATGTAAAGTATTATGAAGCTACTTAAAAACATGCGTGGAATATTTGGGGCTAGGATATTAGCGTTATAATCCCACCAATTTAAAATTACGCCTCACCGTATGTTTGGGACAATTTGTTAAGCACTGTCACGCATTAAATAAAATAAACAAAGACACCCATAGGTTCAAATTAAATGCTTTAAATCAAATACCTTTACTATTACCGTAGTCATTTTTTAAATGCATCCCTTGGTAATAACCACAAGCCCAACACGATTTTAAACATTGGGGATTTGTGCTTAATTAAAACTGTACACTTTACTAGCTTCCCTAAGTTTTCATTTAATTAAAGAACTGAAGATGTAAATATATAGTAGCCTACCCTAGATTAATTTCGTCGTATACCCAGCAGCAACTGTTATTTTTCTCTCCGCCATTTGTCAATGTGAAAGACAGAGTAGGCATATTAAATGATAACGCAACGTTTTATAATTTCTAGCGGGCAAGTGGGGGGGGGGGGGGGAGCACCGGAAATGTTAGGAGGGGGGGCATTGCCCGCCCATGTCCCCCTGTGGCGTTGCCGTTGAATCACTGGCATCACTTTTGTTAATAACGTTCGTCAATTCGATCACAGAGTGATTATTTCATTCATTTAACCCTTTATGTTTACAGTTGTAAAATAAATAGGCTTCCAATGCTCAAAAAGAATGGCTACGCTAAGCCAAGAAGTTGATTTACATTTACAAAGTAATTTTGTCCTGAAAAGGGTCGGCTACCGAGAAAGGTGGGAGTGGGGACGGGGGAGGGATGACGAGATAGACAATTTGATCGCTGTTTGTTGATGAACTTTTTTGGGATTGCGTAATTGTTGATGAACATAATTTGGGGGATGAATTTTTCGACACCACTAACGTTATATTGTGTATTGGCTGGAGATAATGAGAAAAACCAAATGCACCGGGGGTCTCTTATGTTTGTTTATGTTTATGTTTAATCACTGCGGTTTCGTACCTCTCATAGATATGATGACAGAAACAGAAGTGGCAGTTAATCCTGCGGAAACGAGAGAAGAAAATGTCGAAAGACCAACTAAGGAAACGAGAGAAAAAAATTTCGAAAAACCAACTAAGCAAATGATGGAAAGTGACATTTGGTTTCGGTCTTGTCTCCAAGAAAATCCATCTCCTATTCCTGGAAAAATAACTGGTAAGTCTTGGATTTGGGGAAAATATCTCATGGACTTTTACACAGCCACTTGTTTACTAGTGTGTTGACGAAAATGTGGATGCACGCGAACAGGCGTACCAAGCACTGATTCTACCATAATTTGGGGATAATATGTCATAGACTTTTTTACACAGCAACTTGTTTGTTAGTGTGTTATACGAAAATATGAATGCACGCGAAATGGCGCACCAAGTACCGGTTCTACCTACGGATAATATCTTGTAGACTTTTACACAGCAACTTGTTTACTAGTGTGTTAGACAAAAATTTGAATGCACGCGAAGTGGCGTTCCAAGCACCGGTTCCACTATAATTTGGGGATAACATCTTGTGGACTTTACACAGCAACTTGTTTATTAGTGAGTTAGACAAAAATGTGGATGCACACGAAGTGGCGCACCAAGCACCGGTTCTACCATAATTTGGGGATAATATCTAGTGGACTTTTATACAGCAACTTGTTTATTAGTGTGTTAGACAAAAATGTGAATGCCTGCGAAGTGGCGTACCAAGCACCATAATTTGGGGATAATATCTTGTGGAC
>JAHWFP010209176.1:117730-138112 GCA_023313725.1 Lithobius niger | reverse complement strand
GCAACTGTCCACGATCCTTTACATATTAGAGGTTTATTAGGAGGTGTGTTAGATTAGCAATTGGCAACTGTCCAGGATCCTTTATATTTTAGGGGTTTATTAGATTAGCAGTTGGCAACTGTCCGCGATATCCTTTGTATTACAAGGTTGTGACGTATTTAGGTCTATTACAACCTTTTTGTATTTTAGCTTACTAGTGTAAGCTTAATTCGTATTTTCAGTTAAATTCCCTTTTAACCGTTCGATGAAGCGATTCGATCAAGCATCTGCCTTCTAATTGTTGTCGTTCGCATGTTTGCTACTTTAATGTTGCCAGACGAACCGAGGGTGGAGAAAGCGATCGGATTCCACATTAGTAAAGATTGTTGCGAATCAGTGTTCCTAACTGTTAGGGGCATGAATGAGCATAACGGACGTTTGTAAACAAACAACGTGATCGGTAGATAGCTGTGATGCGAAATATCGAGAGAATTTCGTTATCCAATGAATGCTATTCATCCAACTTGGGGAATATTGTGCAAGCTTTCATAAAATCATTCTATGTTCGGATTTCGTAGGAAATAGACGAAGTCTCAACGCCTAGTTAGGCTAAGGGATTAGTATGGCAAAGTGCAAGTATGTAGTTGCCAAGATGCTAGTAGCCTAGGGACTTGTAATAGGAGGTGCTTTAACAGATTTCAACACAAAGGCTAATTTAAAAAAAAAACCACTGTATATAACCATACTTGGTGAAGAAATCAATCAGAAATAAGACCATGTAAGTACACATGATCGTTTTGTAGCTTTTGGAGACTTCAGTGGATGCTACGACGGGTTCATGCTTACTTGTCTTCGTAACTGCAGCCTCTTCTCTCTTTATTCGTGACCATGTAACCATGTAACACAGTGAGTTATTCATCCAAGATGTAACTATCTCGTATTTAATGATTGTGTTGGTTATGTTAGTAAATAATCAACAATTTCGAATGTTTCGCTAACAGGTTCATGACAAGATTTCAAGCGGGGATGGGAGTCTCCGACAACTGCAATGTAACGGTCAGCCCGTATGGCGATGAAATTTACGTTGCGACAGAAAGTAAAGCCATCTGGAGGATCGATCCACAAACACTCGACACTGTTGAAAAGGTAAGAGTAGACGCCTGCTCAATTAAAAATCTCTTCGGTATGTAATTCTGTAGTTCCTCTATTTGTGCTTCCAGGCGTAAATTTTTTTAAGAGAGATCAACCTTTTTTAAGAAACAAGATCTATGTGTGGTAACTACACAAGTTTGAAGAACTACATAAACTAGTAAAGGCGTTGCAAGGGTCTTATTAATAAGGCACTGTAATACTACGGCAGAAAAGTTAAAGTGCACATTAAGCAGCAGTTTTCATTGAGCGTCTGCTATACCTTACCACAGTTGAAAAGTGATATGCAAACAAAACCATGGTTTTGAAAACAAACTCCAAAAATACTACCCCGTTTTAAATAGACACCTCGAGTTAATATTTTCGCCATGAAATTTTAGCCAGTGTTAAACAGAGGGTATGCGATGACTACAGTTATTGTGGACACTAATGTTATTCTCACGGTAAGAGTCGTAGCAAGGCAAATCAAAAATAATTAGAAAAAAAGTCTATTTATTATATATTGACTTTGAGTACAATAATGTTACTCGCACAGTGGGTAAGAATTGTAGAAAGGCAATGAAAAATAATTAGAAGAAATTCTATTAGTTATAGTACCCAACCAAAATCCATGTCATACGTAAGTTTGGCTTTGAGTACACTAATGTTACTGGCATAGTGAGTAAGAGTCGTAGCTAGGCAAATGAAAAATAATTAGAAAATAGTCTGTTGATCATACTACCCAACCAAAATCCATGTCATCTGTTGGTGCTCTCTAAACTTTTAGATCTTCAAGGAAATACAAAAGAGGAGGTTGGCTGCTTAAAATGTGACAAACTGAAAATAAATTTGGTAGACTAATGCACAAACAGAGCCAGACACTAATGTACGCTGGTGTTAACATGTCTATGCCATAAACGTTTACTGTGCATATGTCCTTGCAAAGTTAGGTCTCCGTGCAGTATGGAGTGTTGTGAATATACAGTTTGTAAGGAAATGTCAACCCAGGTCTACATAAAGCAAAAGGTTCCTAAAACTTGCCCAACTATTCTGAACAGGATTATAGCATGGCCCACCCTTCACTTTCGAGTGTGGCGATATTTCTGATCCACGATATTTCTGATGACCAGTTTTGTATGTGAAAAGCTGAGGTTCAGTGTATATACAGTGTGTCTCAGAAGTCCTGAACCCGGTAGGCCTACATGGAAAAGTCCTAGAGGAAATCCCTGGGTTCGAGTCCTGGGTTTACTGCGAGTGAGCGCCTATTGTGGAAGACATTTGCTACTCCCATTAGGTGCATATTTTGCTCATAGTTTGCTGATTTGTACACCTTAGGCCTAATATGGCATAGGCATACATCATATAGGCCTACACTGTTCAGGCCTATACCATATAGGCCTACCTGGTTCAGGACTTGTGAGACATCTGTATAACAAAACAATTCCAAAATCATGAACGTCTAATACTTGTAGATATATGCGTACAAAGTTTGTGTGTTGCTGGTTTTCCGTTACCTTTTGGCACGATTTCAAAGTATACTGACTGAGAAATTGAAATTGGAAGTTCGGGCTGATTCTACTAAAGTGGCTCACCCCTTGATGTATAACTCAAAACAAGTCTCGGTGTGCAAATAAGGTATTGTGTCACCTACTGCTCACCAAGCTTAGTTAAGACGGATGCTGCGTTTCATGCATTCGGCCACAGGGATTCTATCCTAGTTGGCCTTGGCCTCACTCAACCAAGAAAACAAGAAATCAAATCAGTGAAGGAAGGTCAAGTGACAAAGCACTGAAATCTTCTAATTTTGAATTGTATATACACAATGTTTATCCTAAGATTAACCAAAATATCTTCTAGCTACTATATTTAATATGGATTTATAACAAAGCGTTGATTAAATGGTAGGTGCTTGTTGTGGAATACTGAGGAAATTTTATACTTCTCTCATTTAAATCCCTTTAACGAGTAAATTAGCACTGTACGTTCTGTGTGGAAAGTCGAACTGTTTTATTGAAGTTTTAATAACCAGAGGTCATATCAATTCACCTATTCTTATTTTAGGTACATTTAGATAAATATTTAGCTGTCAGTCATGCAACTGCCCACACCCAAGTTGAAAAGGATGGAACTGTTTACAACGTAGGGAATTCTTACGTGAAGGGCACAGCAAGTTACAACATCATCAAATTTCCTCCGCCAAAGGAAGAGAATGGTGAGTGATGCATAGTTTCAAGAAATGTTGAACAACAACATAGTATATTAAAATATGACTAGGGCGTTCTAAAGGTTCGATAACTAAGATACTAAATCGTCAATGTTGACCTTACTCAATGTTGATAAACTCCAACACATCTAAACTTGGACACCTAGATGCATTAACACCCAGAAATTAATTTTTGACAAAACGTGTATTAAGAAAGAAAAAAATTTCGTTGCACCACGGGAGAATTAATTTAAAAGACTACATTCTTCTAGTGTTGAGATAAATAAAATACTCGCTGAGAAAACCGTCCTACATCAAATAAATACAGGTGCAAACCTACTTCCGTTGGATTTTTCAACTTATATGTCAGACTGTCTCAGCGGGAATTGAACCTTCGACCTTTAGTACCAAACGCTGAAGTTCTACCGCTAACCTATACCTGGCATGGCCACTTTACTTTAATTGGTCGTGTTAGTATGGCTCAGCTGTAACTTCCACATTTGGTCTCAAAGCCAAGTGTTCAATTCCCGCTCAGGCAGTCTAGCATTTATTTCCGAAGAAAACGGAAATAGGTTTGCATCTGGTTTTATTTATCACTAAACGAGCCAATTTGCCTTTCCATTGTGTTTAACGTCCTACAGAAGTATGAGTAACAAATAATGAATAATAAAAAAGCCTGTAACAAATAATAAAATGCCTAAAAGTGCACAAAGCATACAAAACACACTGTACAATTTTGTTAATGTTATGTTTGTTACTGTTATTGTATTGTTTTTGCTACAGTTTGTGAATGAGCAGAGAGGTTCAAACCAGATGCTTAGCAATATGAAAAGGGGGAGGAAGTTTAAATTTAAGTATTTCGAATATTGGATGGGCAGGGAGATGCTTATCGACAAACTCGAAACGTCGAAAGTTACGTGTATGCTTGTGCACTTTTAGACTTTTTAATATTTGCTACATTAGTACGTCAACGACATCAAAATTGTAAAAATACCTGCATCAAAACTGTAAAACCATGCTAACCACAGTATAACCACCTGCACGAAATGAATTCATTTGCCCCGATCAGGAGTGGCGTAAAGGATGAGTCTCCAACACAATGTTTCGCCTCTCGAACAGAGTCTTGACCCCATGTGGCCAGTTGTTGAACTAGTGATAGTTTTTACTTTTGCCGAAAACGAACATTAAAAATTATGCTCCTTTGATTTTTTGCCTAATCAGTATGTGTGAAAAATATCACTTATACCGCGAATAGTCCAAACATACGTCACTTCCACAAGCTGCAATGTTTAAATTACCATGAAGCGAAGAATGCATTTTCTTTCTGATGCCAAGGCCAACTGAGGTAGAAATTGTGTATCTTGCCTCCCAACTCCAATGTGCCGGGAAGTTAATGCCTGTTTTGGTAAATAGGATTTTGCTTAGAGCCAGAAAGCAAAATCTGCACCTTCTCTCCCAAACGACATTGTGACAAGTGTTGGAATACAAAGTGAGAGTTACAACTTGGATACCTCCATGTCTTATGGATGTGCATGCATTAATAAACTCCTATGCTGACTAAAGACGACATAAATGTCTCGAATGCTGTAGCTCTTTGACCGTTTTTCTGGTAACTAAGATCCAACTTGTGTCTAATAATGTCCATTACACAAAGCCTACCAAAAGACCAATACCCATCAACTTCAAACACCCCACAACCAATGCGTGTACAATTCAGTACCCTACAGCGTATCATTCTACATCCAAAAACAATGACCACATAAAGCTACTTAACCTATGTATAACTGTTAGAGCTAGCATCAAAAAGTCAATTTTATGGTTGAAAAAAGTTAAGTTTCACTACTGCGGGTGCAATGACACTTAACTCATTAGTAATGTAGGTTAGGGAAAGTGACGACCTATAGTTAACGTAAAACAGGGTGTCAAGGAAGGAAGCATCAAAATCTACGTTGTGAACTATGGAAGTGCTGAAAGAAATTGATGGAAGAGGGAGGGGAAGAAGAATGGATAGAATTGTTTCATAATTTGAGTATTATAAAGGATTGCTCAAGAATTTAACTTGCAGGGATGCCTTCCAGGTGTCTCATTGATGTAATCAAATTTTCTTGTAGTCTATTAAATATTGTAGACTTGAGCATCAATGTCAGTTAAGTAGGTTTACAATAAAGATATTCAAACTAAATGACATACATTTTGCATTTAAGCATAAATGTTCATTTCATTGTTAGGTGCTAAAAGATTACATTGTAGATACGTCACTGCTAACTACGTAGATACCTTCTACAGTTTTATCAACATCACTATAAAGAGATGAGATTGTGTATTATACAGTTTCTGGCCATCCAACGTACAACCACACGATTATTCTGTAGAATTTAATGTGCATTCTCTTATCTTTATTCAGGTGAGCGTATTTCCCCATTCAAACAAGCTTCCATCCTATCAACTATTCCATCCCGGTGGCCCTACACCCCTGGCTATTACCACAGCTTTGCCATGAGTGAAAACTACGTCATCTTCATAGAGCAGCCAATGTGCATTTCCATACCTCGAGCTGCAACAAGCACTGTGCGAAATGTTCCTATCGGCGAGTGTTTGGTTTGGTATGAGCAACATAAGGTACTAGAACATACAGCACGTTTCTCACATGGTGTTTAAGGGGGATCTGGTGGTGGTGAAATATATCTTGCCCTCCAGCTTGATGTTTATGTATACAATGTGATCTTCTTTCAGACACGATTCCACGTCATATCAAAAGCGACGGGTCTTGCTAATCCATTGTACTGGGAGTCAGCCGAACCCTTCTTCTTTTTCCACACTATCAATGCTTATGAGGATGGTGACTACCTGGTTGTAGATGTATGTGCATCCAACAGGGCCTCAGTTATCATGGATGTTTACAGAGAACATCTAGAAAAGACACCCTTGTTTGATAATTCCAAGTGGAAAATCGGTGGCGTTGCAAAACGCTTTGTCCTCCCGCTTAACCCGAAAAAGGTATGTTACTTAAAAGTTCATGGAGTTTTCTTATTCGGAATATTCAACACTTAACTAGTGGACATTCACGGCTGGTGACAGACCACCACCACACGCATCACGTCCAACGGTAAAATTCTAGCATAAGAACATTTCAAATGCTCATTAAACGGTCAATTTTAAAAACGGGAGACATTTTTTCCAGGAAACTACCAAGAAAGTGGCTATTGCAGAACTGTTAGGTTCTAGTCTATTTTTCTAAAGATTCATTTCTACCAGAAAACAAAGTGATTTTTTGTGTTGTTCAATAATTTTTCTTCCACCACCCAATTAATTATTATTTTTTTTTAAGTATACGAGTCCCATCTTTTTTGGGGATCCCAGGGGTAGGTCCTGGCTGTGCTGTGGGTAAGGTTAAATCCTGGGTACGGTCCTGCAAACAATGTTGTAGGCTGGATGGCCAAAGTGTTTAAAATCACTAGTACGTTTTGGGGACGTACGAGTTTTGTGACCATCTACTGAGAACCTGCCAATCAATACAACACAAACCAGGATACCAATGTTGTGGAAAATAGGCCCGTTTTGTACTAAGGCACAATGTTATGTATTTATGGTGTGGCATAACTCATTAAATGAATTCATTCCTAATTGTCCACGACGGCAGGGCTGTATCTAGCCAGAAGGCTGGGAGGGAAACTGCTTCTTCAAACTACTTTGAACAGGGTTTTTTTTTTTCAATACTGAAACTTTGTTTTTTCCCCTTTAATTTTCTTCCTGATTTGTCCCTTTTCCCTTAAAAAAATCAGCAAAGTGCAAGCAACAATGCAGCGACGAATGAGAGATAAGCAATACTTGCCATCTTCTACCTTCCTTTTACTCCTTTTGCTTCTGCAGGCCACTCCTTGCTAGAAGAAAGACGGTATGGCCTACGGAATCCCGCTTTCAAGGAGAGTTACGGGATAAGCCAGAGAGGAAACTAACGTTGTTTTGACAGTTAGTTCAGCGTAGGGTGGTGGGGAGAGAAGATATGAAACAAATTCAGTTGTGAGAACTAAATATTAACAGTGCTGTTCTTTAAAAAATGGCGGACTAGACGCACGTCAATAGACATACACCTGCTTTTGTTCAATTAAGTATTATCGTTCTTTAGTACAGACAATCACAGGGTAACACAAAACCTGTATACCGTTAAGCATAATAAAATAAAATAAAAAATACTATTTCAATTTGTAGGATATTGCATCTGGGACAAACCTTGTTAATCTTACCTACACCAAGTGCTCTGCCGCATGGAACAAACTTAACCAAATCGTCTGCATATCAGAAGAAATACCAGATTCAGGTAAACTGTTAGTCATTTTAAAATAATATTGTTTAACACAAAAAAAAAAAACGTTCCTTAGCTCTCTGTCAGATGGAAACTTACCAAACTCTGCTAAATTAAACGTGATCAAGGGGTTTAGCTACCATGGAGTTCGCCTAACTTAACTTTTAAGCAAAAATGCAAGTTCTCTGCCTCAGTAGATGAGGTGTGCTTTTACAGAAAAATAAACGCCTAAACATTTGTAATTAAATCTAATCATCTCTTCTTTTTTTTCCCAGTATTTGAGCTGCCTAGAATAAACTACAAGTTCAATGGCCAGAAGTACAAATATTTCTATGCCATGCACAAAACTGGAGTGAGTATTTTTTTTTTTTGCATGTTATTGTTGGTTGTTTCAGTTTAAAACGTAAACCTAGCATCATGTCTCACTTTCATTCTTCACGTTCAAGCATAAAAGCACATGATTTTGTGCTGAAACCCTGTTTTTTGAATTACTATTTATTTTTCACCTACGTAAATGACTCAGTTAACTATTATGTAATAGTAATGCTAACCTTGGGGAGGGGGGGGGGGGTTGGCCTGATGGTTAGCATGATTTTCTCGTATGCCGAAAAGCCCAGGGAGGGAAGAGAAGGGACCTGCGGTGCTTTGTGCTCATTTCGATTGTGGCATGTAAAAAATCCTTTGAATTCGAGATTGAAATTACGTAGTAAAATTGTCCTTCTTGCCTTTTAAACAGGACGCAAATCCATTTGGGCTTGAGAAGATTAAATAAATACGGATGTAAACCTACTTACGTTGCCTTTTGGACTTAAATGTCATGCTACCTGAGCGGGGAATTGAACCCACGACCTTTGAAACCAAAGGCTGAAGTCGTATCGCTGAGCCATACCCAGTATGGCCGCTGGCCTTGTCAGTACGGCTAAGTGGTAAGACTTCAAAGGTCGTGGGTTGAATTCCCTGCTCAGGCAGTCTGACATTTAAGTCCAAAAGGCAACGTAAATAGGTTTGCATCCGTATGTATTTAACCTCTTGCCTTTTGGCTCTATGCCTTTGGCTGGGAGTGTGTCATAAAATAAAAACAGTTTGGCTTCTGTAAGCTGCCATTACGGAATTTTGTGCTAATTACAGAGCTAGATTTTGTGGGAAGCTAAATTCTAAACTCCAGTAAAACAGTTTGATTTGAACAAGATACTAATTGGGAACGTATTTTTTTTTTTCACCACTCATTTTTGCAAGCTATTCAGACTCTCCGTTCGTAATATAAAGGTAAAGAATTAACGAGATACACTGAAATGAGAAAGAAAGAAAAAAAAAACCGCAGCCCTGAGTGGAAGCCGAATCCAGGACATTTCTAGCAAGTCACTTTACCAACTGCGATGCAGAGGCAGACCCTGGCTTTAGGTCTGATAAAGGTTGAATGGCTTCTAAGCTCAGTTGGAGCCTGCAGCCATAATCCGGCCCAAGAATGTAGCTGGCATAGAGGGAGAAAAGACTGTCGAGATACCTTGTGTAGTTTGGTCGAGGTTTGGCTAGTAAGTGGGCTATCTTGGATTTGAGTCCCAGTTTAAGCCATCATTCTTTCTTTCACATCAGTGTATCTTGCATGATCACAAGGCAGACTGCAGTCTGTTTAATGCTAATCATCTAATTATTTAAAGGATTACTAAAACTTTACTTTCCAATTTTTTTTACTTTTAGCTGCCAAAACCCTTAAAAACCCTTTTTAAGACTTATAAAATCTTGCTTGCCATCGAAATAAATAAAACAACTGCGTGTTTTGGGTCACCTACCCAACGAGAAACAGTCTGAGCTCGCACCATGGAGGTTTGTGACGTCATCTTTCTTAAAGCCCGGTGGGGGTGCTGTTACACCCTTCTCTTTGTGTTGCACAAGTCTCGGGCGACGCTACTTTGTTTCTGGCACTTGTTCAGGTCACCAGACAGCTATGGCATGCGATGAGCAATATGACGTCACGCCACGCGGTTCAAAGAGGGGTTTTCTGCAGCGATTGGGAGTTGTTTAAAGCAGACGTTTTATTAATTTGTATACCTATTAAAGTAGAAGGATAGCTTGAGGAAAAGGTGCGTGGATGGTGTTTTGATCAACCCGAGTTTTGATCCATCGATCAGTTATGGAGTGAATTATTTTGGCATGACGACCTGGTGTAAAGGCATTCGTCAAACAAGGATTAATTTTAAATATTTACAGCATCTAGTACCTGATTACATGGCAATAAAATAACAACCCAATTAATAAAAAAAGAATACTAATTTTCATCATCTGGGATGCTTGACCCTTTCTTGTTCTTCTTCAGCTTCTGAAAATCAACTGGGAGACACGTGAAACTACATGGTGGCGTGAAGACGGAATCCATCCAATGGAGCCGGTTTTTGTTGAAGCCCCTGATGCAACACAAGAAGACGATGGTAAGCTCGCAGAAAGTGGCACTATTCTATTTAAAGTGGCACTATCACTGATTGCAAGCCGATCTTCTAGCGGCTGTGATATTGTTAACTGTACAGCTTGCTCTCAGGTGCACGAGGACGTACCAAATTTTCACTCAATTATTAAGAAGGTTCGTGGCTTGCTTGTTACGTAAAAAAAAATGTGCATTCCTTCGCTTGATGCAAGCAAGTGCTAGATAGTACTACATGGTGCCAAATGCTGCCTACTTTCAATCGGTGATAGTGCCACTTTAACTTGTTGTGTCGAAGCATACATTACACATGTA
Organism: Lithobius niger; assembly: GCA_023313725.1. NCBI lineage: Eukaryota > Metazoa > Arthropoda > Chilopoda > Lithobiomorpha > Lithobiidae > Lithobius > Lithobius niger. The sequence goes on along the minus strand of JAHWFP010209176.1, from coordinate 127,768 downwards.
TGAACCTATTTTGTTGCACTTTGGGCTAATAAAGACAGCCTTAATTGTGTCAGCACACTGAGATATAAACAAACTAAGGGGGGAATACAATAATAATTGTGTCAGCACACTGAGATAAGAACAAACTAAGGGGGAAATACAATAATAATCGTGTCAGCACACTGAGATATGAACAAACTAAGGGGGAATACAATAATAATTGTGTTAGCACACTGAGATATGAACAAACTAAGGGGGAATACAATAATAATTTTGGTAGATCCCTGAAAACAAAATGCGACAGAATTTTATTCTTTTGCAACTAATAGTCATGCGACATTTAATGAGATTTAATAGTCACATTCCAAATTTTCAAACCGTGTACAGGTTCTTGCTCACTACAATAAAAAAATGCTGCGTGTTTTGTAATGAGCTCCACCTGGAAAGTAATGTCAGGTAAGAAGAGTGTTGACAGAGCCTGCAAAAAAGAAAACTTGGATATTGTTGAAAGTACCAATCAATTTATACATTATATGTATTTGTATTAAGGCCAGGTGTTCGATTGCCACTACGTTAGCAATTTATTCATGGTAGTTCAGACTTCATGTTAGGGGAATTTCACACTCCCTGTGCTCCTATATACTGCCGTTGTAGGCCACATATTAATTTTATACTTTTGCATTTTGTTTCTTGCTTGCACAGTGACTGACGGAATTCTGATGATGTTTTCTACTTTTCAGGTGTCATATTATCGGCTTTGATCAAGACTTTCAGTCCAAATGAGGTTGACCTCCTCATTTTAGATGCGCGCACTTTTACCGAACTTGGTCGTGCACACTTTCAGACTGCAAGTGCAGTTCCAATGACCTTCCATGGGGCTTTCCTTCACCCATCAGGACCTGGGGAGAGCAGCTTGAGAGCAACAAATGGATTCTGAAGTTGATCCAGCATGTGACGCTATGCGCTGGTTTTAAATTATGGGTGACAACTACAGTTTATTGTGGAAGGTACACAAGCAACACGAGTGATGTGTGTTGTTGGATGATTCCAACTTATCAGATGCAAATGGTGAGTTTGGGGCTTACTGCCATAAAATGAGACCTAGAAAGGGAGGAGAAATTCACTCTGCATTGTTTCTATGACTCTCTTAAAGTGGATGACGATGGCCATGTCACGAAGAAGGTAATCAGTATCATTATGATGTACAATTAGATTATTAAAATCACGAATTTGTGAAGCATTTTCTTGTAATAGATTAATCCACATAAATAGATAAATATGTAAATAAATATCTGTTTTGCTCTAAATACTGTCTTGAAATTTACTCCTGGCCTCCGTAGCATCCTGCCACCAACTCGCTCCGCCTTACTCGGCACACTTCTGGCCAAACAGAACAGAGAAGAAACTAACATGGCGGTGCTTCAATGTAAAGTTGTTATTTAAATTGCACCGCATAAAACTTGTTTTAACTAGTCAAGTTTCATCAATCGAATTGCAGAGGGGAAGCTATCTGAACCAAAGCTTAGCGAACCCTACACTGTGATATGATGAGCGTTGATACGATGGCAAAGCTTTCCATGGAACTAAACGTTTTTTTTGGGGTTAAAAAGGCTACCCATCCATGACGTATCGATGAACTCAAGTGACCTTAGATTGATCCAACCGGGTTGATTTTCAAAAGTACCCTTAGACTTAGCCCTTCAAATGTTGAGTCTGTGTCAAAGGCTCAATGAAGGGTTAATGAACAAACACAAATCGCAATAAAACATAAAGGTAAGTCGGAAATAATTCACCAGTGAAAATATATACAAATCACGTACAGTACATTAGTCTACATGAATAAACAAAAATTGCTATAAATAATATAAAGGTAAGTCGAGAATAAGCCAGCAGTGATAGTATACACAAGAAATCACGTATAGTACGGTAAACTACATGAATAGACAAAAATCACTGTAAATAATTACAAAGTCGGAAATAAGCTAACAGTATATAGTACAGTAACCTATATACATGAATAAACAAATCGAAATAAATAATATAATGGAAAGTTGGAAATAGGCCAGCAGTGTAAATATACAGAAGAAATCACGTCTAGTTCAGTAGACCACATTAATAGACACAAATCGTTATAAATAATGTAATAGTAAATCGGAAATAAGCCCATTTGTAAAAATATATACAAGAAATCACGTATAGCACAGTAAACGACACAGATTCCTATAAATAACATGAAGGTAAGCGGGACATAAGCCAACAGTGAAAATATATGCAAGAAATCATGTATACTACAGGAAATCACTTCATGTTCTTAATGTCTGACTTTTATACCCACTTCCACACTGGAGGAAAGGTCTGGACCCGGCCCGGGCCCGTCCCAGACCCAAGTCTGACCTTTCCACACTGAACCCGATCCGACCCCGACTTTAAAGTCTTGCTCGAAGTCGGGACTTGAGACCCGACTCCGACCCCATATTTCAGTGTGGAGCACAGGCCTGCGCTTCAGGGAAACGTTTTGACTCTAGTAGCGCTAATAAGCAATAGTGAGATAGAGAGAAAACAGGAGGAGGGGACGGGAGGGGAAAAAAGAAGAACAATAGTGCTGCAAATGTTGTAGCGAGAGAAAGATTAAAGTCTGGACCTTGGACGCAATGTCAGAGTTCAGTGTGGAAAGGGGTACGGAAGGAAAGATGTTGGGTTTTGCCTGTGGGTGCAAGTTGGGTCCCAAACACCAAACGCGGTGATCGGGGTCCAGGCTCCGGCTTGTGCCCACAGGCAAAACCCGACACTCTTCCTTCCTTACTCCTTTCCACACTGAACTCCGACGTCGCGTTCAAGGTACGGACTTTAGTTAATATTCTCTCGCTGCAACATTTTCGGTGCCATCGTTGTAGATTTCTCCTCTCCCTCTCCCGTCCTCTCCTCCTGCTTTCCCTCTGTCTCGCTATTGCTTATCAGTGTTCCAAGAGTCAAAATGTTTCTCTAAAGCGCGGGTCCACGCTCCGACCCTTTCCATACTGAAACACGGGGTCGGGGTCGGCGTCTCAAGTCCCAACCTCGAGCAGGACTTGAAAGTCAGGGTCGGGTCCGGACCCAAGTCGGAGTTGAGTGTGGAAAGGTCAGCCTCGGGTGCAGGGTGGGCCCGGGACTTTTTCCCCAGTGTGGAAGGGATATTCGTTACGTGACTTGGATTAGAAACGATGATCCAGCCTTTCACGAAATTACTGACAGAGTCGAAAAAGAGCCAGTGACGAAACAAAACCTAACAAAGAAAGTCGCACACAAGAAACACAGCGGCCAGTATGTGTTATTCATGAAAGTGACTAGAGATAATAAGAAAACAGTATTAGATGGGTACGTAATTATCTGGACAACGTATTTCAAAACTGCCATCTAATTCATTGGTATCCCGTTAATGAAAACGAAGGTGTATTCCCCAGTTCGCACCCACGAATTCTGTTTGGGAGCATGGGTGCGGGTTGCATTAAGTGCCGCAGAGTTCGGTAAAACAATTCATTTTCAGCATTTTAGTGTTTTTGGTAAGTTTAAAAGGAACATTTTCATAATTTTATACTGAAAAAAAAAATAGCGCATTTATTTACTTAACCAATTTTTATTCTTAATTTGGGCCTTGGGAGGGGCACTTGAACAAGGATTTCTGAAATTTATCTGAATGAGGCGTATTGGCTTTGTGCTCTATTGTTCGTATCTCTAATCATTAGGTTTACAATGCGTGCGAAGTGTTAACGGTATAAAATATATCAGGGCTTTATACTGTAATTTCCTGAACATTCTTAACAGTATAGATTACAAGCTACACTACGGGAAGAAAAGAAAAACACAACTACCTTATCATATTCTCGAATCTGTTTGGGTGTCGTAGGTTCGAACCCCAGTCCTTTCTTTCTTCACATTCTTTCTTTCTTTTCTTCTTTCTTTCTTTACTTCTTAGATTAGTATCTTATATATTCTTTCTTATACAACGGTATTCTACCATCAGTCAGTCTGTAACTTACCATTTTAACAGGTTTTTTTTTTTTTTGCCAAAAGAGCACACATTTTTGACAATGGAAGTTAATTAGGCATGGTTTTGAATTGTGACCTGTGCCATTCCATGCTGGCTGGGACACGAGCTAAAGTGGAAATCTACACTACGTCGCTTACGTCGTGGTATGAACGAGGAAGCGGATGGGATAGGCCGTCATGACAACCAAACCATACGCAAAACAAATTCTTTTCATGGCTGCAGTGAATAAGGGGGAGCATGTTCATTCTTTGCACGGCAGCATAGGCGACCGGTAACAAAATATTATGACAAGCATTGGGCTATCATACTCTGGGCCCCAACAGACAAACAGATAGCAATGGAACCACGATCCATTGCATACAGCCTTTTACACAGTGTAATAATATAGCTGTGCCATAGTAGGAAGCTGTGTTGTCACACTGGGCAGCGTGACAACGCAGCCTCGAACTAGGGACACGGCTAGTATTTATTACATTGTGTAAAAGGCTGTGTGCATTTGATGTTAGTCACTGTTATCGTACTGGCGCGATGTTTAAAGAACCAAGATTGGCTACGTAAGTGTTTAAAGGTAGGTCTGAAATAAGTCAACAGTAAAAATGCGCACAAGAAATAATACTACATTAATACATACCTTCAGGGGGGAGGGGGGGGGGCATAACTGACAGGTTTTCCCACGGGCCATATGTAGCAGAGTTACGCACCAGAGAAACCATTTTCATAAGCTGAAGATGCTTTGTTCCAACTGTAACGTTTTTAGCTTATGTGAGACTACTGTGCATCCTTTTTGCTCTGACGTTTAAGTTTACTGTACGCATAAAATTACAGCTACTTCTACATAAACATACACACGTATACATGTTTTAAATTCAGAGATTAAAAAAAAAATTATTTACCGGTACTCTTTTGACCCACAAAACTTCCAGTAACCCTAGCTCAATTCTTTATTTAGTGGTTATATTTCACCAAACAAAATAGGATTGTCGGCTTCAGAAGGACTGGGCACTCCTTACATGCTCCTGATAATGACGATTACTCTTTTAACAGAACTCCTTATATGCTAAGTTCTTTATAATGCCGATTACTCTTTCACATAACTCCTTATTCATTCCTGATAATGCCAATACTGTTGTATGCTCCTGATAATGTCAATTATTCTTTTAACGGAATTTCTTATATGCTCCTGGTAATGCTGATTACTCTTTTAACGGAACTCCTTAATACCCTCCTGATAATGCCTATTACTCTTAAGGGAACTCCGTACGTGCTCCTATAATAATTCAGATTACTCCTTTAATGGAACGCATTATGCCTTCCTGAATTACTCTTTTAACAGAACTGTTTGTATGCTCTGATAATGCCGATTACTCTTTCAATGGAACTCCTTATGCCTTCCTGAAAACAGATACAATTTTACCCAACTCCTTATATAATTATGCTCCTAATAATGCCGATTACTCTTTTAAAGGAACTCCTTATACCTTCCTGATAAACCGGTTACTCGTTTTATTACGGCAGCTGGTTATACTCTCTTAATAATGCCAGTTACTCTTGTAACGCAAGTCCTTATAGCCTCTTGACAATGCTAAATACAATTTGAACGGTAATCCTTATACCCTCCTGATAAGGCCAGTTACTCTTTTAATGGAACTCTTTATATGCTCCTGATAATGCCGGTTACTCTTTTAATGGTACTCCTTATACCCACCTGATAATTAATGCCAATTATTCTTTTAATAGAACTCCTCATACCATCCTGATAATGCCGATTACGCTTTTAACGGAACTCCTTTACCCTCCTGAGCCAGTTATTCTTTTTAACAGAACTCCTTACACACTTCCAATAAATATCGATTATTTTTTTAACGGCACTCCTTATGTGCTCGTTATAATGCCGAGTGCTCTTTAACCGAACTTCTTATACCCTCCTGATAAACCGGTTTTTCTTTTAAGGCAACTCGTTATGCCTTCCTGATAATGCCAGCTACTCTTTTAATAGAACTCTTTATATGCTTCCGGTAATGCCAGTTATGCTTTTAACAGAAGTCCTTATACGCTTATAATAAAGCTGATTACTCTTTTAACGAAACCCTTTATACCATGCCAATTACGCCTCTTTTAACGGGACTCCTCATACATTCCTGAATTAAATCTTCAAAGGTAACTCCTTATATGCTCCTGATAATGCCAGTTACACTTTCAACTTAACTCTTTATATGCTCCTGAATGCCCGTTAGTCTTCTAACGTCCCTCCTTATAACCTCCTGATAAACCGATTACTCTTTTAAGGCAACTCCTTATGCATTCCTGATAATGCTAGTTACCCCTTTTAGCGCAACTCTTTATACACTCCTGGTAATGCCTGTTAGTCTTTTAACGGATCTTCTTATAAGCTCCCAATAACGCCAATTGCTCTTTTAAAGGGATATACCTCCCAGCGCCATTTTTCTCGATCCTCCACATCAAGTACAACCCCAAATGTGTATTTCCTTACCGTTAGTCAATCCTTGGTAAAAATCCGTTTTAAAATGAGGCGCCTAGGAGACTGAATAATAATTAACTATTTTTACTGCGTCCCGCAGTATATGATGCTTTGCGCGCTTACAATAACCATGACGTTTTATCTCTGTGTGTGCTTGTACTAATTTTTTAATAATTACCATGAGATCAAAAGTCTAAAAGACTAATGCGATAAAAATTAAAATTAATTATTCCAATAGATCGCCGAAGCAAAATTATAAGACACTAGCCTAGAAAATTATAAATTGTGATGTTAAAATACGAGAATCATTCCGGTTTGTGACGACACAGTCTTTAACTTAATGCTGTTTCGTGTACTATTCCCAAAGCCAACCGAGACAACAGCTACGTTCCACGCTACGAAGAACGCAGCTACCACCCCAGCCGACCTTGGCACTAGTAATTGCGCGGATGGTGATATGCGCTTGCGTGTTATAAGGCAGGCCGGGTGTCCCTCTAATGAAATTCCTTATACACTTCTGGTAATGGTGATAATGAGGATGTATAATGAATTCTGTTAAAACATTAGTCGGCATAACTTGGCATTATTAATAGAAGTACTCTTATCCATAAAACTCTGTTTCCTTGCGGTTCACGAGCTACGACTAGCCTTAGGTTTTTAGGCTCCGATAATGTAGATTACTCACTAATAACGTCATTGCAAAGAACACCAGTACTTGTTTTTTTTTTTAGTGCTACGTTTTTTAGAGTGAACTTGGAGCTGACTGAAAGTTGCCATCTCATCGTAGTTTTTAAACCAAATAATAAAACACATGCTAAGTTGCATAGTCATTTTGGCAAGTGGTATAAAAACTTATCTGATAGATAAACGATAGGAAAGGATCCCTCCTCAAATGTGTCATCCGACACTTCGTTAAATACCCGTCTTATTTGCAGCCGTCACTTTTATCAAATTCAGTTAACCTCAACAGGCTTTCTGAGCACATCGTAGCAAACCAGCACAAAAAAGGTAGGAAATAAATTACTGATACAGGTCTAGCGAATATTAATTCTGTCGTGTTAAATTCGAAAGAGAATGCGCATTTAAATTGAGAAACATGGTTTTGTCTTTTCTTATTCCATTTCTTGGTATTTTATTACTTTTGGTTCCTTGGCTTCCAGTGAGCCAATGGATTTATTGCTTCTTAAAAATTATGGATTAAAATGACATAAAACGCGCATCTTTGATAGCGTTAGTTTTTTTGATGCGTTCCCAGCCGTAGCCATGGCGCCAGAAGGAGAGAGGGACAATTTTGCTAGGTATTTGCCATTGGAAATTCCTAGGCTCTTTTACATGCCACAATCGACAAGAGCACGAGATATCAAAGGGCTCTTCTCTTCCTGAAAATCCCAAGGGTGGCTGAGATCGGTCGACCTGCATCCGTGACATCCATAGCAGGTTTTAGAGCAGGTGTAAAATAAAGACAGTTGCAATTTTTCCGACCCCTGCTTCGACGAGGGTCCCGGGGCGGGGGGGGGGGAACCCCCCCCCCGTACGTCAACAGTTAGTGCTGACCGTTGCCCATGGGTCCATTTGTCATCCGGGTACCAGGATGGCGCCGACCCTCTCAAGTGCCGGAGTCGGGGGATCCACCCCATCCCCGTGCACTCGGAAAGAGAAGGTCCCTGGAAATATGTTCTAGCGAAATCGTCTTTCTCCATCACCTTACCAGTTGAAACGACGTTAATCAGCGCATTTTCTTTACCTACAGAACTCGGAAACCCTGGGGTTAGCGAGCACACTTTGATTAGAGTTTTTTCACCAAAGAAACTGCCCGATACCGAACCCGATTCCTGTACGCGATCCCAGATCCCGATAACCAATCTCATTTTCCCATTAACCGAAAAATACTACTGATGCATGTATAATTCAAGAAAAATACTTCTGAAATCAGTTAATGAGTATTAATGCGCACAACTATTTAAAAACATTGGCGTGAAATAATACAAAGACTGAATGAGTTGTATACGAGACGCTCTAAAACATTTTGCATTGTAACTTCTAAGCAGTAAAATATACCTTTGAAAAACTGGCGAAAAAATCTTCAAAAAGGTGTATTCAAATGTCAAAATCGGACGAATTTTACCGATGTAGTTGGGCTTTACCTACCGATCCCGATTTCTACGAATACTGTAAATATCGGTAAAGGTCTGGATCGGTAACCGAGATCGGCCCACCCTTAAATTAACAACTCTTTTGGTCCGTTTTGGAGCAGTGAGTTTATGAAAGCACTCCACGCCCTTGAAAAATACTTCTTTATCAGTCAGTGCACGAAACCATGTCCAGTTAACAGCCTGCTCCTGGCGTTGAGTGTCAAGGCCAAATTATATTTAGTTTCACGCGTCTTGAAACCAAGCAGCTGGTGCACCATAAACTCGCCGCACTTCCCCTCGCAACAAGAGACTGGTCGCGTCATAAAGTTTGACGTTAAATTTTGTGTTATTTTATCCTTGTGGTTGTTGCTAAAGCAAAAGTTGTTCATTTGGTAAATCATAGACGGAACTATGCCAGCCACCGAAGATAAAGTAAAACCCAGTGTGGAGTTGACAGAAGCCGATATTTGGTTCCGTTCCTGCATGAGAGAAAGTGCCACACCCCTCACAGGCAATATCACAGGTGAGTGTCATATTATTATTTTTTTTACAAGTTACACTTAAATAATACCATAACTGGTCTTTTGAAAATACCCAAGGGCACGATAAAAACAATTGAAAAACATTGCATACCGCATTTTACGCAATTTCAATAATTTCGTCACTTGTGCCTAAACGGTGTTATTATGCAAAATGCGAACCCAACAATCTATTTCATTTTTCAGATTGTAAAGATGTGGAAGATGTAAGGATGTGGTGGAGATTTCGTTGAACCAGGTGCTTGTTGGTTCTCTCCTCCTGGGAGAGACGTGCATCTTACTGCGATGGTAGAGCGGGAGGGAGCGCCTAGTATGATGACACTTGGGCCTGTAGCTCCGTGTGTATACTTTGTTCCACATTATGCTTTCAGAAAACTGACTGTATGATGCAACGTTTCCTTCACTACGATTGCAAAAACATGTGAATATCACACATGTAGAGTCTACACAGTTACTGTTACAGTCTACGAGTGGAATGTTTATGTGTTTTTGCACTCAAAGCGGCAGGAAACGTGGTATCATACAGTCAGTTTTCTGAAACATAATGTGGAACAAACTATAGTAGGGTCATCATCACAATATGATATACATTTTTGTCGGTTTTTTTAGAGCGAATATTTGATTTTCATTTTGGAAAAGTTGTTAAAAACCAGATAAACAGCTAAGAAACAGGGCGCTAATGCCGATAGCCTGATGGAGAGGGAAACAATTTTGCTAAGATATTCCTAAGTTATTTAACATGCCACAATGGACACGTTAACGTTTTAAAAAGCCAGCAAGTGCACATTTATACAATAAAATGCGACGTTTCGGGATTTATCATCCCGTTGTCAAGCAAAAAATATATTTTATAGCATAAGCTACAAGTCACAAGATACACTT
>JAHWFP010209176.1:92688-112730 GCA_023313725.1 Lithobius niger | reverse complement strand
AAGTGTATCTTGTGACTTGTAGCTTATGCTATAAAATATATTTTTTGCTTGACAACGGGATGATAAATCCCGAAACGTCGCATTTTATTGTATACATGTGCACTTGCTGGCTTTTTAAAACGTTAACTGCTTTTAGTGCTTTTATTCTGTCAACAATGGACACGAGCGTTAGCTTCCCATACCGATGCGCAGCGGCAGGAGGAGGTCAGACTTGATATCGAGACCTCTGACTCTTGAGTCGCAGGCAACCCTATTCCTGGTCGGGTGGCAATTGACAGTACAATCTGGGGATTTTCTTGGTCCTTTTTGGGGCTCTTATGAGGCTATTTTCGGGGCCCGCCCCAGTGGTGCATCCACGAATTTTGTTTGAAGGGGGGGGGGGATATAAAAATGGGTCCGAAAGCTAACGCATTTTTTTTAAACAAATCATTTAGTTAATTTTTCATGCTTTCAAGTAGTTTCGTTTTGAGAAACTTTCTCATCACGTGAGACTTTGTCACGCAACTATTCCTCCGTATCTAAATTAATTGTGCACTTATCTGGATGAGCACAACGAATAAAACGAATAAATTATGACTTTAGAAGAAAGCCGCTCATATCATACTACATCCACCTTCAAAATTCCAATATTCCACTCTATTCTTAACTAAAATCCTCATTGGTGTACCTACATGAACATGATCTTATTACTTACAGAACGATGTTTTTATTTTCAAAAATAGACGGCAAATCTTGTGAAGTTCACTTATAAAGTACACAACTACTCTACTGGAAGCATGGTGAGATGTCAGCAAACCTTTCGTAGAACTACTGCCAGCATGATGTTTTTAAGTGGTCATATATCCACGGTCTAGAATGTCATCCGCCATACATTAAAGCCAAAGCTCTCAGACGTTAAAATAAAAACCACTTTAAGCACTGTCTTTCCAATGTTACTCTGTTAAATTGACAATTAAATTCCCAAATTTCTTCATTTCCTTTTCTATTACTAACGTTTTCCATCACTAAACTGTTTGTTTAGATTTCTTTTTACTCTTGAACTCTTGTCCGATCATTTCGATTATTTTTGTGTGTTTATTATTGTGCTAAACGTTTTCTTTACGCTCAACCGAACTGCAGTCAACTAAATGAAAATTTATCTGCTAAATTAGATGAAGAAGATAGGATTAATTTTTGACGTATTGAAAATGAAAAAAAAAATTTCAATATGTATTTTCAATATGTCAAAAATAAATCCTATCTGCTTCTTCTCTTTCTTCTAACTTAGCAGATAAATATTCATTTAGTTGACTGCATTTGGTTGGACGCAAGGAAAACGTCCAGTAAACATATTGGTTTTCAAGACACTTCAAGATCCGGCCTGCATTATAACATTCCACCTGCCTTATAACAGCCACGCGCTGATCGCCATCCGCGCATATACCATCGCCAAGGTCAACTGAGATAGCAGCTGCGTTCCTCGCAGCGAAGAACGAAGCTACACTGTCTCAGTTGGCATTGCCAACGAACCAGCATGAACGCATTAATTGTGTCGTCACAAACCGGAATGATTCTCGTATTTTAACATCACAATTTATAATTTTCTAGGCTAGCATCTTGTAATTCTGCTTCGGCGATCTATTAGAATAATTAATTTTAATTTTTACCGGGTCAGTCTTTTAGATTTTTGATCTCATGGTAATTTTTAGCAAAGTAGTACATGCACACACAGAGATGAAACGTCATGGTTATTGTAAGCACGCAAAGGATCATATACGTGCGGGACGCAGTAAATATAGTTAACAATTATTCAACAGAACTTCTCCTAAACGCCACATTTTAAAACGGATTTTTACCAAGGAATTGACTAACGGTAATTAAATAGACCTTTGGGGCCGTACTTGATGTGGAGGATCGAGAAAAATGGCGCTGGGAGGTATATCCCTTTAATTACTCGCATTTACTTGCGAAATGGGGCGCCTATATACACATTGAGCGAGCGAACCGAGAAGAAGCAATTTAAGAAACATGTGTAGCATGAACCGACGACAATGGAGTGAGCAAAGCGAACGATAAGGCTAGTTATCGACCAGGCATTGTACTATGTACTGACTTATCCTATTAGTACCATTTGGATCATACCCGACTGATAATATCTACAAAACGAAAAAGTTAACGTTCGTATTGTGTTGTGTCCCTTCAACGTCAGTGTTTAATTTTTTAGTTAAACAACGCTGCAGTTCGTTAATATACTATAAATAGTGCATGGAATTAGTAATAAATAACACGATTCTTAGTCAGCTCCGTAATCAGCAACATTTTATCAAGAACGAGTTGCTGAAGGTTACTGAAGACAAAGGTACCGCTCCCGACACCCCCTCCCCCCCCCCCCTCCCGATAAATCTAGATAATGGTTACACGGACTGTGGACTTTTTTTTACCTTTAGATAAGCATTCTCTGTAGTTAGTTTCATCATGGTAATTATTATCTACTTATCCTGTCAAAAAGTACGAAAACTATTTTTAGAGTAATTATTTAGCTCTACAAGCAAAAAAAATCAGGCAACTTATTCTATTACTTTTTTAAAAAATAGGCAATTTACCAGTCTATTATCTCAGGTGGTTTCCCAAGCAAAAACTAACAACAACAGAGAAAAATAAATGTTCGAAAACGATCTTCACAGCCGCATCCGGAAGAACACAGAAAATCGCTTCATTCTGCAGGCTGTACTCCCATACATGCTTTTGGTTTTTTTTTTATTAGGGACCATGAACCCAAACTGGGATATCTGCTTCATGCTTCACACATGACGATTGTTGTCGACAGTGCGTGGTGCAGGCTAGCCGTTCCGTACTGGGATGGGGGGGGGGGGGGGAGAGAGCAGCCCAAAAATTACAAACAGGGGCGCCAAATTCGGATGTTCAAATTTAGAAAAATAATTCTCTTTTTAAAATTTACTTTAACTGATTAGCAAATAAGGTAATGAACCAAAAAAGTCACCAGAATTATTCATCAACTAGCAGTAATCGTTGTCAAGGTCATGCATTTTCTTCCCAATGGCCTTAAATCCCCTTCCCTGTTTCCAAGCCAACTCATGCCTGCCACGTGACTGATAATAGTCCAGTGCCAAAGTGCCATTTTTGTGGTAAACCTTGTTCGGAGGTGCATACAATGGTTTTCAATCAATTCTATCTGTAAATTGACTGCAGAATCCAAATCTGGATGATGCCGCCTCGTCATCCTTCAGCATTTTGTCAAAATCCAAGATTGCGGCCGTAAATGAAGCTTATTTTCATGTTTTTTGACTATACAGCCGAAAATGCGCATTTTTTGAAAGGAAGATGTGTTAAGAAGTTGTAGAACATCGTTTTTATTACCTTTTATGTCTGATGTTTGGACGTCGTAATTCCGTAAATAACTGATTACGACCCTGGGAAATTATATCCCAAAAATCCCTACAAAAACGGATTTTTGGCTGTAATTCCTAAACAGTTTAGAGGGGTGGGGGTGGGGGGGCTGAAAAACGTTTCACATCTGGCAACCAAACTGTCTATTTCAGTTAATATATGGGTAGAGGAGTCTAAAAATCCCATGACACAAACTTTCATGCCCCCCCCCAACCCTCCCCCTACCCCCAAAAACGTCCACAAATCAAAAGCGTAATGTGAAGTAAAAACGTGCAGCACACAATTTTGGACCGGGAAAGCGGTGTACGTCTTTTGCGTAAAAGCAACCCTTCAACCTCAAAATCGTATTTAAAGTATCTATATATACAATTACACAAGATCCGCAATGCAGTCATCGGCAGCGCAGCAGCAATCTGCATCTGCAGCACCGACGGAACGGCAAATTATAAGAGTAGCAGCCAAGGCCCGCTGAGATAGTAGCTGCGCCCAGAACGCAACGGCCAGCAGCGCGAACATACGATGCCATCTACCGACCGAACGTAAATTAAATGGGGGGGGGGGGGGGGGAGGGGGGGGGGGGGAGAGAGGGGGGGGGGGGGAGGAGGAAGGGGAGCGTGAGGACGCGGAATGAGCAAGCGACGCGAGCGACTCCGCTAGTATCACCTTTAATTTGCACGAAATTACCTTTTTTCAATTGGCTGTTATAGGGATTTTCGTATTCAAAGTACTCTTGCCAGTCCTCTAATAGACCGAAATGGACATGCTTAAACATTTCTAAAAGGTGGGGATCTATTCTTTCCATAAATCTTAACCGAAATTGTTTAACTTTGATAGGGACTGCCCTACGCCCATTTTAAGGTGTAGCTGTAATTGGGGTAGTGGCTAGTTTCAATTTCAAAAGTACCATTGCAATGCTCATGTTTGTATTTGTATTTAAGTTAAACTATTTAGGTTACGATTCTTGGAAAGAATAGATCTCCACCTTTCAGAAAAGCCTAAGCATGTCCATTTCGGGCATTTAAATGGTTTGCAAGAGTACTTTGAACACGAAAATCCCTACAACAACAACCGTTTAGAGGGGTGGGGGAGGGTTGGGGGCATGAAAATTTGTGTCCCGGGATTTTTACACTCCTCTACTCATGTACTACCTGAAACCAAACGGACACATTGATTGTCAGATGTGAAACTTTTTTAGTGCTCCCCCCACCACTCTTAACGGTTTAGGAGTTACTGCCAAAATTCCTTTTTTGGGGGGGATTTTTGAGATAAAATTTCCCAGGGTCATAGCTCCATTATTTATAGAATGACAACGTCCAAACATCAGACATAAACGGTAACAAAAAACGATGTTCTACAACGTCCTAACACATCTGCCTTTCAAAAAAGGCATATATTCGGCTATTTAGTAAAAAAAAAAACACGAAAAAAGGCTGCCATCTTGAAATTTTGACTAATTTCCTGGGGTCAAAGCTCCGGTATTTATAATTTTACGACGTTCAAACACAGGACATAAAAGGTACCAAATGCGATGTTTTACAACTTACTACCACATCTTTCTTTAAAAAAATACATATATTCGGCTGTACAGTCGAAAAACATGAAAATAAGCTACATTTACGGCCGTCATCTTGGATTTTAACGAAATGCTCAAGGATGACAAAGTGGCATCATCCAGATTTGGATTCTGCAGTCAATTTACAGGTAGAATCGATTGAAAACTGTCGTATATACCTTCAAACAAACTCTTGAAACGGCACTGGACTATTATGGATTACTTGCTTCTGTTCCATCCTTTGCTCGTTACACGGTGATTACATTTAACTTATAACTAACGATGGATAAGAAGCGAGTAATGCATAACACGTTTACTTCTATTAGAATATTGAGGTGTCCGTATAAGGAAAACATTCTTTCGTGAATCAACCAATAATGGCCGTACAGTGCAGGTCTTCAGTGCAGTCCCCGTACCTACGACGGTTTTTTTTATATTTTGTTTTGACAAAATTCAAAACCTGAACCACAAAAACTAATTTCATAGGCTTTTCAATACATAATTTTTTTTTTTAAATATAAGGCTTTTCCAAGAAATTCAAGGCTTTACTTACTTACAGGTAAAATTCCGACATGGTTGGAGGGGAGCCTCATTCGTAATGGACCCGGCCTATTCGATATTGGTGATTGTCAGTTCAAGCACCTTTTCGATGGCATGGCCATGATGCACAAATTCCATATTAGCAAAGGTGTGGCAACATACAGCAACAAGTTCCTTCAGAGTGATCGGTATAAAATCCACACAGAAGCCAATCGCATTGTCCTCACCGAATTTGGAACCGTAGCGTATCCCGACCCTTGCAAAACTATGTGGCAAAGGTACAAATTGTTTGTTTTCTGTAAATTATTCATTAGCTTTCCCTCTGTGTGTTCCTCTGAAATTGAAAACTTCAATACAGTATTCTTATAACTCACCAAAGAAAACGTATTAAGGATTCCTGCCAATTTAGCTGTTTGAAGTCGTGATATCAAACGCCAAGCTGTTTTGCCAATTCCATCAAGTTTGAAGGTTAAATGACAATTTGAAAATTGCTTACTGCGCCGTGTCAGTATGGCTTAGTGGCAGGACCTCGGCCTTTGGTTTCAAAGGTCGTGGGTTCGATTCCCGCACTCACGCAGTCTGACATATAAATCCAAAAGGCAACGTAAATAGGTTTGCATCTGTATTTATTTAACTCTTCCTGAGCCTTTGGCTTTTTCGTCCTTACGCAAGTCTTTGTCAGGGGCGGACCGTCAGGGTGTTCAGGGTGTTCAGATGAACACGGGTCCGGGTTTACGAGGGGCCCTTCAAGGGCCCAGCACACTAAGAATCAGAATGCAAAATTGCAGATGAATTTAACGAAAATGCCACAAAACCAAAAAAAGGCATTAAGACAATGGCCAACAATCATCACATAAAAAGGAAAAAACACAAAAATTAATTTAGCTGTACCACAAATTGGCGGAGCACAGCAGCCTGCTTATCGCATAGGCCCTGAAGCTTCCATCCAAGTTGGCCTTGCATCAGAAGCTGCCAATTTCAGCTTGAGTTTTCTCAATCCAGTTGCAGTAAGTACAGCAGAGCGGTAATTTTAAATTAAAGATAATTAAAAATTATCTAAGAAGTACTATGGGCCAGGAAAGATTAAGTGGATTATCCCTACTGTCGATAGAAAACCGCCATCACGCTACAAAATTGGACATTGCAGCAATGAATGATGTGTTTGCTGAGCAGAAAGCTCGTAGAGTGGACTTTAGAGCAATGATCATGCAAAAAAAAATGTCATGCATTGAGAAACGTTAAGGTAGGAACTTTTGAAAAAAATATTTAAAAAAACATTCTTTTCTCATTTTTTATAATTGCTCTTCTATTGGGTAGGGGGGGGGGGCAGAGGGGTCCTTTTGGTTAACTTGTACACAGGCCTGAAGCGTACTTGTTCCGCCACTGGTCATTGTTCAGAATTTTCACAAAGAATCTAAACAGTCGACTGTGTGAGCCTGTACTGCCTCCAAGTGAAGAGTATTCTAAGTTCGGCTCACCCTTACACTGAAAAAGTCTTTCCTCCAGTCCACCCTTGAAGATTGAACAGCCAATATTTTTGTGGATGACCTCTAGTCATCCACAAAATTGTTGTAACGACCTCTAGTCTCGTTGAGGATAACGTGACGTAATGTCGGCAAAATTGACTTTATTGCCTTAACGACATCTTGATCAGTTAGATTTTATTTGTGGATTGTCAGATTTTACTTTTGTGGACTGGTTCACTATGGTTCAAATCCAGTTTACGTCACTCAAATAAAACCTAATTGCATAAAGGTGACTTACTGTAATACCTCATTTCCAGTGTATGAATGTCGCTGATCAGTTTCATCCAACTTACCCCTTTATGTTTTACTGGGACTTGTGTCTATTTTATGAATTCAAAGTATGCATGGGAAAATATTCTAATTGCTAGTTTAATTGTAAACTCTGCAGGTTTATGTCGCGATTTGAATCGAGTTCATTGGATATTGACAACTGTAATGTGACTGTCTGCCCATACGGTGAAGAAATCTATGTGGCAACGGAAAGAAAAAACATCTGGAGAGTAGACCCAAAGACACTAGATACTATTGAAAAGGTAGGATGGTTCTTTTTAACTCATGCATCTCTTTAAAGTCGTCCCCACCTATGATTTAACTTGTCTTTTTTTGTGGATAGGTTGATATAAGCAAGTACGTGGCTGTCAGTCACGCCATTGCACACACACACACGCAGACAAGGATGGTACTGTTTACAACGTAGGAAACTCGTACACCAAGGGAGCTCATTACAACATCCTCAAGTTTCCACCAGCAAAAGAAGAGAATGGTACGTAATTAAAGTAAGGAAAAATTGGGAAATATTCGAATTAACGTTCTTTTCAATTGCTGAGGTAAGAAAGTTATCTTGGGAAGAGCAGACAGTTTTGCTTAAAAATTCCTAGGATCTTTATACTACATGACACAGTTGACATGAGCTTGAGAACATTTTCAGGATCCTTCTTTTCCCGAATGGACAGGAGTGGGCCGAGTGACAACAGGCTTGAATACAGGATTTCAGGGCACGTGAGACAGTTGTGCTAAGCATCTGGCCACCCTGTTATTACACCCCGCCCACTGGACACCCTATCTCAACATCCTGCCAAGTGGGCCTATCTCTACATCCTGGTAACTGGACAGTCTGTCTCCACACCCTGTCAGCTGGGCTTCTTGCGGTTGTGCACCCTGTATCCACACCCTGCAAAGTGGACATCCTGTCTCTACTACATCCAGCCAAGTAGAGACCTAGTTGCCACACACTCCCAACTTGACACCTCTCTGAATGCCTCACCAACTGGGAACCCTGTCTCCACACTCTGCCAACTGGTCAGCTCGTCACCACACCCTGACAACTGGGCACCCTGTTTCAACACCCTTGCAACTGGGACCCTGTTTCATCATCTTGCCAGCTGGCCACCCTGTCACAACACTGTCAAGTGGACTTGTTTTAACACACTGTCTCCACATCGTGCCAATGCCCAGTGAGCACCATGTCTCCACACTTTGCTAAGTAGACACCCCGAATTCAAACCCAGCCAACTGGGCATCCTGTCTTCATACCTGGCCAATCGGGCACCCTTCTCCATCCCCTTCTGGCCGGGCCCTGTCTCAACATTCTGTCAATTGAACCTGTCATAACACCCTGTCTGTACTTTCTGCCAACTTGATACCCCGTGAGTTAGGCACCTCATCTCCCACATACTGCCAACCAAGCACCTTGTCTATACAGTGTATACACCCTGCTAACTGGACACTCTATACCCCCACACTTTTCCAACTGGGAACCCTGATCCACACCCTACATATTGGGCACCCTCTCTCTCTACACCATGCCAACTGAGCACTCTGTCTGTGTATCATAAATGGACACCGAAACTCAATATCATGTCAACTGGACCAGTCTTAACACCTGTCTCTACACCCTGCCAACTGGGTACCCTGTCAGTTGGGCACCTTGTTTCCACACATTGCCAACTAAGCACCCATCTGTTCATCCTGCTTACTGGCCACCCTACCTCCACACTTTCCCAACCCGGGCACCATTTCTCCACACACCTGTTGTGCACTCTTCTCTACAGCCTGCCATCTGGACTCCATCCCTACACGTCCTCCCAGCTGGAGACCCCACCACAACATCCCCAAAACTGTACTCCCTATTTCCACACCCTGCCAACCTATTGCCCTGTCTCACCACCCAGCCAGTTGGACAACCTGTTGCCTCGCCCTGCCAACTGGACATGTTCCACAAGAGTACTGAAGGAGCATTTTACTATTTTGCCATTGCTAGATGAATAGTTCGGTAGAGTTATTCTGGTGTGTGACCGTTTCCGCATTGTGGTGTGGGTACTTCTCTCATTTGTTCACTATAATAATTCATATCAGGGAAGAATAAAAGTGTTAATAAGGACCACAAATCTGATGCTTGCGAAGCTGGGTAGTAAGTACATGAAGAACAAGGAGTGAAGGAGTCTTAGCTGATGTAAATGACTTTTAACTGAGTCACGTAAGTCATTCGTCCCTTTGACTTGTAATCATTAAATTGAAAATTAAAACAGACCTCAGATTAAGATCTGCTTCACTAATGCATTTATTGACTCAGCTGCCATTACAGCAGATACACATTTAAAGAAAATTTCCTATGATGTGGATTGGATGACTTTTGCAGTAAATAAAAATGGGCGAAGTTTAACTTTGTAATCCATCATACATTGAAATAGGGTCTTAAAACATCCAAACTAGTTATTAATTCTAATTAGCTTATATTCATACATAATATGAGGTCTTCCAACTAATTGCATAGTTTTCTCATAACTGCATTTATTTTCTGTACATAGGTGAAAAGGGTTCGCCATTCAAAGAAGCAAGCATTTTGGCAAGCATTCCGGCACGTTGGCCATATTATCCAAGTTACCACCACAGCTTTGCCATAACTGACAACTACGTCGTGTTCCTCGAGCAACCATTATGTATTTCAATACCCCGAGTTGCCACCAGCAGGATAAGAAACTCACCTTCCCTCGAGTCTATAGTTTGGTATGATAATTTTCAGGTACGTAACAAAAATCATATTTCAAATTGGACAATTTGTTCTGGAGAATCATGCTGCATTGTGCTTGGCACACTTCACGATATCTAGAGTTACGCAAACCCTGACAAATCTCAAAAATGTCATTTCAGATTATTTATGATCCCTCTCACACCACTGTTGCCATACATAATGGCAGCATGCCACTAAACAGAATAAACCACTAAGTCCTAACTCGCACTGTGAGCCTTGCACTAAGAGCTCCGAACAAAGTGAGTGATCATATCCTCTGTTTCGGCTTACCAACCAAGTAGATGCCATATCATATCCCATCATCGACCAAGGTACATTAAAAAAATAGTCTAAAATGTTATCTGATGAAGCAAAAGAGGTAAAGAAATGTTAACTTTGGGGGCCTTTTTTTTACTGTCGAGAAGATGAAAAAAATTGACCCAGTCCGACCCTGCTTGTGAGCTGCCCTGCTTGAACTGCAAATCGTAGCACTGATGTTGGCATGCCCATGTTCTTCACATGGAACCTTTTAAAAAAAAAGCTATCCTTATTTGGAAGCTTGTATCATCACTGCAAACCACTAGGCAGCAAACAAAATAAAATACTTTCCCATCTCGGAAAAATGGAACCAACTCTACAAATCCTTACATATGAATATTCAGTAGACCCATGTAATGCTGGATAACAAGATGGTGTTGACGGTCCTGTTCTTGAGTTGCTTTTATTGTCAAAATGTTGTTTTTATTGTTAAGTACTTGTTCTCAATTTACTTTTTAATTATTGAACATTGGTGTCATGTTTTTTTGGCGTTGTGATCATGGCCCACATACTTGTAAACTGGCCAAAATGATTAAAGCTTCTTATATTCTACTAGCGGAGTAGCTCACTTCGCTCACTCATTCCGCGTCGTCTCGCTCCCCGCCGCGGGCCCCGGGGGGGCCCCCCCCTGTCCTCATTTAATTCGCCGTTCGGTCGGTAGATGGCATAGTATGTTCGTGCTGCTGGCCGTTGCGTTCCGGGCGCAGCTACTATCTCAGCGGGCCTTGCTGCTACTCTTATAATTTGCCGTTCCGTCGGTAGATGGCGGAGATGGCATCGTATGTCCTGCTTGCTGCTGCGCTGCAGATGGCTGCTGCGCCGCAGATGTAGATGGCTGCGTTGCGGCTCTTGTGTAATTATATATATAGATAATTCATTAACAGTGCTTCATTTGTTGGGCAAGGATGTAGGAATTTATAGTTTTTTTTCTGTTAAACTGTAGTTGCCTGGATTTTATAATAAATAATTATTACTAAAATCTGGGAGTGATATGCACAAGACAATGGTTAATCTTCTTAAACAGAAAGTTTAGAGTAAATGTAATTTTTGTGTGCACAATGCTCAAGAGCACAATCTAAACTGATTCTGGGATAATAAAATGTAACCCAATTTTTGTACCTATATAATTTTTTGTAATTCTGTCATATCTTTTTGTATACTTACCACCGAGTTGTATTTAAAGTGCAGAATGTCAAGATCAATCTTCTGTAGAAATAGCCAGTTAAAATTATTAACAGAAGCAGGATGCACTGAAATGTTTATTGATAATTACCACAGAAGTCAAATTTGGTTTGTCTCACCTGTTTGCTTTCCTTACAGACAAAATTCCATGTGGTGTCAAAATCCACAGGTGTCATGCATGACATTCACTGGGAATCATCCGAGCCCTTCTTCTTCTTCCACACCATCAACGCTTATGAAGAAGACGATCATGTGGTACTCGATATTTGTGCGAGCAAAGATGCTTCAGGTTTCTTCCAACTCTACAGGGACAGAATGGAAAAGAAAAACTTGACGGAGAAACCTTGGTTCTTGGGTGGAACTGCAAGGCGCTTTGTCCTACCACTTAAACCTAACAAGGTAACTTTCTAGGCTGGTAATATTTCTTACAATGTTAAAATACGGACATAATATAAACCCGTTACAACAAATTGTAGGATGCTGCCTCTGGTACGAATCTCATCAAACTTGCCAATGCCAAGAGTTCTGCTACGTGGGACAAAAGCCGAGTTATTTGTACTTCTGAGGATTCTATTTCTGACCTAGGTGGTAAGTAAATTAGGTTAGCTTTACTACCAGTTGAAAAACAAATACTGTTGTCAGACATACTCAGACTCGTTTATCAGCTTAAAAAATATAATTTTTTTTGTTACGGAGTTAAGCACCCGAACTTTGCTTCGATGGTAGTGTCACAGTTGTCAATGTGCATGCATGATTGCATGTGGCTTGCGTTAGCTACGTTCAATGGTGACCAGCCGCAATGACTGTTAGCGCTAATGACCAAGCTGTCGACGCGCCATTAAGCCTCAATCCCCCCCCCCCCCACAATGACCAAGTTTCCCCTCGACGGATTGTCTTAATGGCCGGATACAGTAAGATTCACTAGAAGTGGATAATAAAGGGCCAATAATGATCATAGCTGCATTGATTAAAGTCTTTGTGGGGAAAAAGGGCCATAGCTAGCTCCCATAACAGCAGAAATATGGACAAAACCCGTTACTAGCATTTATTCCATCCTGCAGTTGAATCATGGAATCTATGCCAGCGGAAGATACCCTAACAGCCTACCAAACGACTTACAAGCCTCAACTCGATACCAGTTGGTATATCAGTTTTATTGCGTAGTATTTTGTTACAAGTGTTCCTCATTGATTTTTGCATTTCAAGCTATTTTTTTTCCATATGGGACAACCGAATAATAGCTGCAATATTTGAATGTTTATTTTCAAGACAACGAACTTAATTTGAAATGGCTTTGAGATCATATGCATGTATGCTTGAATTCTTTTGGATTTCAGGCAGACATGCATATGGTCTCAAAGCCATTTCCAAATTCATTTTATTTGCAGCTATTATTCTTCCGCAAGAGAGTAAGAAAAAGAAGTAGTCACCATAAGGCTTAATACCTCCCTCCATCATCCATCGTACACTTGTAAAGTTGCCTTATCGGTGTATGGAGCTGTATTCCTAAAGATACTGTTCATTGTTTTCTTGGTTCCAATTTACGAAATACCAATTTGTGTATGTTATTTGAATCAGTATTTGAATGGTCCTTTCAATTTTAAAGTAGGTGTCCTTTCCTTAGATACCCAGTGCCTGCTCAGTTCAGTGACTGTTCCCTCACAGTTATGCAATTTCATTTACAGAGTTTGAATTTCCAAGAATCAACTACAATTACAATGGAAAGAAGTATAGGTACTTCTACGGACTGAATAGAGAAGGGGTAAGTAAAAGATTGGCCGCAACTATCCATTACGAAATTTAGCCATCAAATATCGGAATGGGTTGAATTGCCATGCGAACTTGGACAAAGGTGATTTAAATGAGAGCACAAGGAAATTACTAAGGTTGGTGTTTATATTTTTGGAAAATCAAATGTAAACCCTGAATTGACAGGAGTTTTAATTATGTAGCCCCTTCATGCCTCACACTGAGAGAATCTTGCTGCTGCAATCGTGTTTATTCAGTAAAATAGCCACGTTCAACCTGAGGATCCAATTATTTTGTGGTTGAAGGGTTAATACTTTAAAGTCGTGTCCCATTCGATGCCATTGTGGTTTTTATCGTCGCCGTCAGGAGTGAAAATTTTAAAGTCGTGTTCAACCTGTTTGTCAGAAGCAGATTGGTAAGGTCGGTAGGTTGGGAAATTCCCTCTGGCCTCGGGTCCCAAGTGGCCTACACTGTTCTATTTAACTTACTAAATGGCCCTACCATCAACTTCCCAGTCACACTCTACTGTTTGCTGCTTATTCTGGAGTAGGTTCATCCAGTAAACTCTTAAGGAAAATTCTGCGACTAAATGACTGAACTGGATTGACTGCAGCACGTTTTCAAAATGGACGTTGGGTACAAGATTTCAAAAAATGTTTTCATACGTATTACGTTTTGTTTTTTGTTCAGATTTTCAAAAGTGATTGGGATACAGGTAAAACCACATGGTGGAAAGAGGAGGGCATCTACCCAACTGAACCAGTATTTGTGGAAGATCCTAAAGGCACAAAGGAAGATGACGGTAAGTAATTAACTTTCCCATCTCATTCCGTATGGACTGGATTACATACTACGCATGATTTACGTACATTAATTAGTTATTACTAACACCAAGAATTTATAGGGTTTATAAATTCTTGCTAACACTTAAAAAAAAATACTTTGAAGTTGATTTTCCTAAAAGTTATTTATTTTTTATTGTTTACAGGTGTAATTTTGTCAGCTTTGCTCAAAAGATCAAATCCAACTGAAGTTGACCTCCTTATCTTGGATGCTCGCACCATGACAGAAATTGGCCGAGCACGTTTTAAGACTCCAAGTGCAGTTCCAAGTACCTTCCATGGCATGTTTATTCATCCCGAGGGTCAGGGAGCAAGTTCATATTGAGATGTTTGAAAAGAAAGTTCAACCAGGTCAACAAATCTTAAAGAGTACCTGAATTTCACATCTTGGCAAAACTGAGTGTAGGACTAATGAACTGACACTTTTGACAACATATTTGTTGCCCCATATTCGTTAGCTACACATGAATGACTTCATGCATATTGGCATCCCACACAATGGATGAAGTTGAAACCCACATTTAAGCCAAGTGTATCTTTTGGGGAAGGATTTTCAATCACACGCAACATATGGTTGTGTGTTTATCAAGTGATAAAAGTGATGAAAGTCAGTAATGTTGCACCACAATTTAAAGCGTATTTTTTGCAAGCACTTCTAGTGAAGAGTTGCCTGTATTGCTAAAAGTACACGAAACAGATTACATAAAAAAAAGGCATCCTCTTCCTTATTTTGTTACATTCAGCGGAATAATAGCGCTTGCAACATTGACAGTTCTGGCTAAACGTAAAAAAAATCGTGTCAGGATAGCCAATATTCAGCATAATGGAAACAATCACCTTCAAGGTACAGTGCAGAAAGCCAAAACACCCCATCAGTTATATTGTAATATACAGTGTGACTGGATCATACAATTCTAGCAGTTATGAATGGGATGAATGTAACGTTCGTTGCAGCCAAGAGATGGGAAATGACTAGGAAGGGATAGATGCTATCCACTTATACCTATCCTGCCGTATTAAAACAATAGAAGTAAGATTACAGTAATATCCGGCTAATGCCTTTGTCACATTTAAGAACACTTAACATATCTAGCTAAATCAACTTTTTAGCCTAAACAGAAGTTAACAGCCCAGCTAGTTAACATTCACCGGGATTTGTCGGGTGTATTTACACCACCCAAGCATTGCTACGATGTTGCTATCTTTGAACCAATGAAGAGTTGGTGTCAGGGTTATATTGTGTCTTGATATTATCCCTCGATAATTATATATCACAATATTTAAGGTTATTATTTAGCTACATTTATTTTAGCTTGGTGAAGCCAGTACCGTTTTGAGCTTGTTAATTTACCACAAGCAAGGTGCCTATACTCTCATCCACAAAGTATTCTGTACTGACAAGCCCAAACAAGGGCGAAACAGTCTGTCTAGAGATCTCTATGGGTGAGAGCAGATTAATTCATTTTTTAAATATTATTTTTCTGTCTTTTCTGAAAGAATAAAAGTTAAAATCATACAATTGTTGAGATAAGCAAGTTTACTACGAAAAAGGAAAATGTTGTTCAGAAATATCATAGGACCTTTTAATGTACCAAGGCCGAGACTGGTCAGTAACACCTGATTACACAAAACCGAACAATACCCATTGCTGAGTTTATATTTGCATGTTAATCCTTACAAGAGCTTATAGTCATTATTCATGTAGTACACTTCACTTTGTAAATACTTTGTGTTTCCTGTAAGTTTGTACTTCCACAAGTACAACTCTGTTGTACTTACAGTGGTATCAGTCTTATTTGCTAATAAAAACGTTACTAAAACAATTACACTATTTTTGTGTGTATTGGGATGAAAGAAGTCTGTACAAATTCTGCACATTTTGTACGAAAGAGATGAATGACTTTAACAAGATTGTTGTTCCAAGAGAGAACGTTGTCTAATTTACTCATTGAATCAGTGGCGTAACTAGTGGGGGGGGGGGTGTGGCAAAGAGGCGATTCGCCCCCTCTGTGAGTTTTTGAGAGCTTATTCGGCAAATTAGCCAAGCCACTTTTTCCATAGCTGAAAAACTTTTTTACCGTCAGATGGCTACATTTTGAGGTGAAAGTCGCAACTTTCATCTTAGCTAATTTATACTTCTACTGTTTCTCCTTTAAATCACTAAAGTAACCAGGTAACAAATGGAGAAATACGAAAATCAGTAAAGATAAACAGTAAGAGTTACTAACTCCATATTTTGCGTAAAATTCCCAACATTTCTAACAAAATATCAGTGTTTAAAAAATAAGTGTCCAGTATGAAAAACTGAAGGATTTACATTACAAAATATTTTTATGCGTATAATGCAGTCAGCAAAGGTGGTTTTATAAAAATGTTTTCAACGGCACTTTACAAAACCAGAAAATGCCGGAAAATAGCGAAAATGCATCAACTTCCGTGGCTCTTATTCGGTTCTCCCTCCACACCATTCGGCTAAATGCTTAGTGTAGCCCCCTCAGTACAAAACCCTAGTTACGCCACTGCATTGAATCAGCGGTAATGTACTGGGATGATTTATTCGAATTTACTGCGGCACAACGCAGACCATATTTAACTGTGACGTCATAAACTCCTGAAGTCGGCTGAAACAGGTGTCAATGTGATTATCCATTTGATAACCACCGTGTTAAGATTCACGGTGTTAAGGTGTCAAGATTCACCGTGTTAAGGTTCTAGGCATCTGGGAGTGGGGTAGGGGGCGGAGGAGGATGAGGAACTTGTGTGAAGGAAGTGAGCTGAGAGTTTTGTCTGGTGTTTTGTACACTGAAGTGATGCACTGAAAGCACACTGTAAAAGTGGCTTCGTTGGTGGCAGTATTAAACTCACTCATCCACTGGTTCTTAGACTCCTGAATAATCTGCTCGGTAAAGCATTGCTGCGTAACTGGAGCCCGAATAGGGGGCACTTTCTGTTTTTTTGTTAATTTTTTTTTATGCTGAATTGGCTCAATTAGGAACCTTTCTCAACATTTTAAAATCAGAATTAGTTCTTGTTAGGGAAATTACTGTCCCGACATTCTGTGCCAGAAAACTTCCAGTTTTAACAACGATTATCTGGAATATTGCACCTCGTAGCATTGCTGAAGGAGCATAATTATAGACACTCACATTTCCGTTTTCAGAATCCTTGCGGGCAGTCTGCCAACATTTTACTCAACTATGAACACCACCAGTGTCCTATTTTGGTAACTAAGAGAACATGGCTTCACACAGAGATTCAGGATTTTTTTGAAACTAACTAATTGTTAATTTTCTGAATCATTGTTATTTGTATTAATCTTGAGAGATTAAATTGGCACCAGTTCCACAGGTGACCCCAAAACCATTCAAGAGTTGTTTCTTGGCACACGAGAAGGGCTTTTCGTAGAGAAATCATTTGTCCCTGTTGCAGTGTTGTTCCCGTACGACACAACCTTTTACAGAAGACTGGCATTCGTTACTGATTGGAATATTTTGTGGTGAGGTGGTAGCCGAATATGGAACTGGCGCTTGTAAATCTTTTGAAGAGTTGTGATTTTTTTTTTGAAGATCGGTACGATTTTGTGAAACTTTACGATTAACTGCCCCATAAAATTTACCATGAAAAACTACAGCCTTAAAGAACCTGAATTTCCTTTGGAATGGAATAAACGTCCCAGTGCATTCCACTTCAGTCCCTTGCTCCACTTCACTCCCAAGTACCATACTGTTTTGACAACTTTACAGGCAGTTCATTCTGTAAGGGGACGCGGAATTGTACCGACACGGAGTTAAGTTAACTCTGGAATTTTCATAAACACTGACCCCTGTGTTGGACCCGGAATTACAGTAACTCCGGATTCGTAATTTGCTTTAAAAGTGTCTGAAACAATCCGTAATTGTAGTAACACGGATTTGTAGCAACACGGAATTGTAGTAACACGGGTTCTGATGTTATATGTATAGCCGCAGCGAGCGCGGCAGGGACGTTATGTAATCATCAACAAAATCAGGAGTTACGTTAAATCCGTGTTACCACAATTCCGGATTATTTCGGACACTTTTAAAGCAAATCACGAATCTGGAGTTACTGTAATTCCGGGACCAACAAAGGAGTCAGAATTTAAATAAATTCCGGAGTTAACGTAACTCCATGTCGATACAATTCCGGCGCCCCTTCTGTAACAGGCTATGACACCACATAGTAAAGTGGGTACCAAGTTGGTAGCTTTTGAAAGCGGCAGAATCTAGCAATAGAAGCCCTGTTACTCTATTCTGGCAAAACACCATTGAATTAGGATATGGAAAAGGGAACAGAAGAGTTTTTGCTTCTCGCACTTAAATTATGTTTACGTACAATGGAATAGTTATATTTCCACCAATACCATCACACAAAAGTACGGAACTTACAAATGAATTAATGCAAAATGAATGAAAATGAAATGAAGATAAAATAATTTTCCGAGTTTGAAGGGCGCCAAGAGCAAATAAATCCACTCACTGGGCTTGAGAAATCCACTCGGAGTAAAACAATGACGAACAATTTTAATTTTCAGCACTAAACACCTGCGTGTCTTGGCCACCTAATTAACAAATACACCAACACAATGAGGATGGCAGCAAACATAAGTTTGAAATGGCGTAAAAAATGCATACTTAAAAATAAGAAACATGATGAAAAAAATAAAAAAATAAGAAAGTGGGAGACCCCACACAATCCTAACATGGTGTGTCGCCATACTGAATGTGACATTCAATATGGCGACGATCCAAATGTTAGGATTGTGTGAGGTCTCCGATCACTTTCTAGTGTTTTCTCATGTTTCTTATTTGTGACCATGGCACACAGGTGTTAATTAGTGCTGAAAATTAAAATTGTCTGTCGTTGTTTTACTCCGAGTGGATTTCATTGCTCTTGACGAAATTAAATGAATGAAAACGCATGAATCAATGAAAAAAGTATCTTGTTTTATAGGAGTTAATCACTCAAAAGCAACATGTGGGCAGGCGGATTTCATTCTTAGTTTTAATACCAAAATTTAGCCTGTTCAGGTGAGAAACAAACTTTTTTATATAGGTAAACATACAATTTTGTCGAGGTCTACATTTTCCCTTTTTCTCTTCAAAGCAAGTTCGTTTTTCTGTTTGGCTTTGTCAAACTATTACAGGCCCGGATTAAACCTCGTAGAGGCCTGGTGCTTAAGACCAGGCCTCTACGATGGTTTAATCCGGGCCTGTAAAAGTCAGAAACATCTATCCATTGTGCAAATAAGCTTGCGATTTATTGTGGCCCTATTCCTCCTTTCCTCGCTTGTCACTCAAAAAAGTTCCTTTTTTTTTATGAACAATAATTTTTTTTGTAAAAGTAAAAAAGTAAAAGTAAAAGTTTTAAAAAATATTTTAAATTCAAAATTGTACGTTATTTTATTTTTCTCGTGAACGTGAGGCACCATCGAGGCCCTTTTCGGCCCGTGGCCCGGTGCTTCAGCACCCAAAGTACCCCCCTTTAAACCGGCCCTGGTCTTTTACGTTAAATAATTGGTAGCTCTTGTACGCCCTGTTTATTTCAAACGGGAAGCGAAGTCATAAAAAAAATTCACGCGCACGAATTTTGAGGAGGCACGCGGCCACGTCCGGACTCCTGTAAAACAAAGTTTTTTTTTTTTTTTTAATCCTAAATCCATTCGACTAATTGTTACACGGAAAAAGAGTGAACTTTTATTCCACAAATGCACAGGAGCCATCTGAACCTGAAGATTTTCGTATAATCCCTGCAATTGCCCGAAATGCTTTAGAGAAGAGTAAAATAAAAGTGCCACCTGACTGGCAAAGCCCCACAAAGACATAAAATCACGCTAATTTTATATTTCAGCCTATATCTTGGCCTTGTTCACACAAAAAAACACATATAAAACATGAATAAAACGAGCTTGAGCTCCC